>PVJX010007950.1:0-59810 GCA_004027295.1 Dolichotis patagonum | reverse complement strand
ACTGGGTCTACAAAGTCCCTCTCCTTCCTCATGGTGCAGCATGAAGAGGGAGACATGAAGATACGCTTCTTACCCACAAGTCCCACGCACCCAAGAGGAGGACACTGCAGAGGCCGCTTCACACAGCAGGCAGGAATCCTGGGAGTCAACATAGGTGCTGCAGGCCCATCATAGGATCCAGGTACAAGCAGACAACAAAAAGAGCCCATTCATAAAAAGAAGAAAGTTTAATTCATTTCCTAAGATAAATAGATTTTAAAATTTGATAATCCCATGCTAAATAAACATTGAGAAAATAAATTTGATTTTGAATATATCTTAGTAATTATGCAAATTCACATAATTATTTGAATTACCTGAATATTGATTTTCATTCACAAAAATTCTTGTGAACCTGACTCACATACTCAATCCTTTCTACTAAGATATTGGTCTGTTGTCCAGAACCAAATATACATTTTGCTTTACTTTTGATAGTACATATGTACAATTTTTTTGCTGTTTCCCCCATAGCCATTCATATAAAACTGAATGATTTATGTGAATGATGTTTCTGCATCATTGATTGTCTATTTTTATTAATAGAAGTAATTAAAAAAGTTTACAATTTTTTAGAATATAGAATGTGAAACCTAGAGTAAAATCCTACTGCTGTTGTGAAACAAAATAAAATTTTACACTGTCAAGCTGCTCTGATTTTAAACTGTTACATTATGAAGACATAATTAGCAGTGATTTCACTTAAAGAGAAACCATGGGATTTGCTCTGTACTCTGTGTTGCCCTGGTTTTGAGATAATGTTTTTAATCTTCATTGGAAGACTTTATTGAATCTATGTAGCCATGTATACATTAATCCATGTATTAACGTATAGGTTTATTTAAACACACTAATGTATAAACACACCATAATATGATTTATTCAGTGTGATGTATTAGGTGATTCTATATGCACAGTCTTCAGTATCAGAGAAATTGAAAGTACTATTTCTTAAGGTTTGGAGGGCCATATTCTATGGTTTGCAGGTTTTTTTTTTATCACTATCTGTAGAAGACCACCTGGATGGTTCCACTTGAATACAGAGCAGTTACCTCCACTTTGGCTAAACCTGGTCCTCTCTCCATGTACTGATATGCACAGAGCTGGCTAAGCTGTTTGCTTTTCCCTTCCATTGGCTCTAAGCAATGCAAACAGGGCTATCTGAGGTACTAATGCATGATATTTGAAGCCAAGCAACAGTTGCTGCTTCCCTGTTTCCCTGTCTCCCTCTGAATGGTTGAGCCCAGTGGGATGCAGAGCCACACAGCTCCTGGGCTGTCAAATGAGTCTGAGCCTCGAGGTAAGAGGCTATGACTTCCCAGGGCAGAAAAGGTTTGCACATTCGAACTAAAGCACCAGTCTTCTAAGTACTAAATGCTACCTCAATTGTGTTTCACAGATTAGCTTCTGTACATATACTCTCTTTTGCATACTGTAGAGGTGCTTTCTGGCCTGCTAGCTAACTCAGCTCACAGTACTCATATAATTCCCACCATCCTTACAGTCACTCATCCTCTAGCCACTCCCTTCTTCACAAATTAATAACAGTGGGGTTAGGTCCTAGATCGTGGGCTTTGTTCCATAAACTCTTGTCTGGACAGGACTCAGGACCCCTTGGCTGTCTTTAACTATAAATATGTATTAGTGACTGTGTTCTCACTGTGAATTGTACTGGAGGTGGTAGATTGAAATTAACTTGCCAGAATTCCAATAATGTTTCCATGGGATTACAAATAGAAATGTCCCAGGATGTAATGACCTGTACATAATACATCCCATTCCTTTTTCCACCCCTTGTCCCTTCCCTCCCCTTCTCTTATCATCTCTTGATTCTCTTTACCTTTGAGAATAATCTATCTCCCTACATCCCAGTATCTATATTTTACTCTGCTCTTTATTTTTACTGGAGGTTTCTCATGTAAGAGAATCATGTGATATTGAAGCTTGTATGTCTGAGTTATTTCACTTAACATTATGGGTTCAAGGTACATCATTTTGCCTACACATGACTGAAGTTTATTTTTCTTTATGGTTGACTAGTACTCCATGGTGTGTAAATATCACACTTTCTTTATCTATTCATCTGCAGACAGTCTTTCTAGAGGATGTCTTTCGGGAAGATTTCACAATGTTTTGTGCATTCAAAATGCATTAATTTAAGAAATATGTATTAAAATATTGTTGCATTCCAAGCTTCATTATTTATGCCAAACATATGCTCAATCTTGGTTTTGAGGAGATGAACAAGTGGCATGTTTAATTGCTAATTTATTTTTAAGAAATACAAACAAAATGAATAGAGAAAAAACAAAATGTCATCTTTCAGCAGATATTAAGCTGGCCAATATTCAATTGCAGTTATAAATCCAATTTAAACAATATTTTAATATTGTTCTTTTTACTTTTTTGAGGTAGTAAAGTAGAATACTTCTATTAGACTTTGACTATGGTTTATATTATAAATGACAAATGTTACAAATACTGGTACATGGATTACTTGAAGGCAGTGTTACTTTAAACAGTCCTAAAACACTTAACATAGGCTCTGGGATGAACCATAGGTAAAATCTGGAAGAACAGTGATGAAATTGTAACTGGAAATTAGAAATGGTAATCTGAAGAATAATTCACAAGAACACTGTTTATTGTTTGACAAATAAAAAAATGACCAACTTAAATTGTGGCTCATACTAAGGAGGTTTTATGGCAGAATGGTGGAAATATCAATTTTAGTGTATATTTTAAAGTATTACAGAAGTAAAATGAAGTAAATCAGAAAATATATAAATTTCAAGGTTTATTTAGGGCAAAAATTTCAACCTACAGCTTTCTAGGTTTAAAAATAAAGCTTGTTTTCATTCTTAGCCTCTCCAGATGGCAAGTGATTCTTAACATAATAAGTGGCTTCAGGGCTGTGTTTAAATCCAGAGTATAGCATTAAAAATTCCTTCTCAGGTCAAAGATCTTATCAAGGGTGTAAGATACTCTGTTAAGGCCTTTGAAAGTTTCAAAGAAGTGCTTGTAGATCCTCTTAGCTGGACCAACATAAAATGTTTACCTGTTAAAGAATATGTTTTTTACAACATTTGAAATTCACTACAAAATAAGGAACAACTTTCCTCAAGATTTGTATGCTAGCTTTGTCTCAAGGAATTGATTACAATTTGTTATATAAAACACTCCAAAGAATTTATAGACATTGAAATAAAAACTGCATCAAGTACATGCTGAAAGGGGTTTGTGGGACTCTGGGCTCTTTCTCTCTTTTGTCTCCTCGGTGCCAAGAGATAAGCAGCGTGCTCCTCCTCATGCTCTCCACCATAATATAAAACTTCTCAAGTGAACACATGCAAGGGACCAACTGACTATGGACTGAATCTTTTAAAGCTATAAGCCAAATAATGTCTTCTCATTTGAGTTTATTATTTTAGGTGTTTTGTTACAGTAACACAAAGCTGACCGGATCTCCCGTATGTGCCTGCGACCTCACCCATCTAGGAGTCCATTCCTCCTCCCTTGTAAATAGACTAGCTTGTGAAGGTTTAGATCATTAAAAATCCATGGTGTTTACTGTTTAAAAAAGCTGTCAGATCAAGACCAGATAATGGAGAGAAATTATTAAAAATCTTTAAATAGGCAATATAAGCTAAAAAATTGTCTTCTTTGGGAGTGAATGTAATTTGCAAAGTAAAAAGCAAGATTTGGATAGCGTATGTAGCATTGCATACTTAGGCATGCATTAATGAATGAATTGAAGGCTGAATCTTGCTAATACTCTGCAGTAATCACTGAGCTAAACTCACACTGTAGCCAGAGTCCTGGCCCATATACCCAAGAGAACCTCAATACAAGAGAACCACAACATTGTTCTGCAGACCAAAGACCTCTCAGGGTTGATCCTCATTTTAGTCTTCTAAAATATCAAAGCATCATATGCTTCCATATTTTAACATCAAGCTGCATCAACCAACACCTGAGAAGTGATATACTAAGGTGAAAAAACCAATATACATTTTAGGAGGTCAGTGCTTGTAAACCTGCCATATAAGGACCCTGTTGTATAACATACCAATCACCCTTGTGCACAACATTGCAATTGCCTTTCTAAATCTTCCGAGTTCACAAACCTTTGCCTGCTGAAACCTGTAAAGCTATTTGTGCTGGTTTTACTAATTAAAACAAACCTTTTCTTCCCTACAACAAGAATAAGAAGAACAACAACAAATCATGTAGTAATTAATTCACTAAAAACTGCAAAGAGGGAGTTATACACAGACCTGACTTTGCTAGCCTACTGCCTAAATCTAACTGTTTGATATAATAGTTGTACTGATTAAAATCACTATAATTTTCAAGCACAATTCAGTGCTTGAAAACTGAGCTTATATGACCAGTTGTTAACATTACTCTTCTGACTGAAGTAAGGTTGTCTATCAGGGCATCTTACAGCATTGAAACATTTCATCAGAGGGGTGGGACACTTAAAAAGACAGTGCTCTCTTTTCATGCAGACAGACATCAATAAGATTAGGAAGGAGCTAGACAATCACTTCTCAGTTTCTCAGGCAAGCAAATTTATCGGCTAAGTCACTTGTATTTCTATGGAGCAAAGATGGGCAGAAAAGGCTTCAGAATTATTGTAATATAAGTACAAGTAAGTTAAACATGAAGAAAATTTATAGCACTTAAAAAGTTGCAAGAGCTGCAGTTAGGGGAATGTGAGAAAAAGTGGGCAACAGAATGTGAGTTAACATGCAGAAAAGTGACAAAACCTCCTTGTGCTTGGAGAAGAGCACAGTGCACTCTAGTAGATAATGGCTATAATGAAAGCAGGACTTTTCAGAGTGTGGGTGCAGACTGCCTCAGTGAAGAGAGGAATCTGATTTGAATTTTATAGAATACCAACAGCCATCTCTACAATTTCTTTTCTGTGGAAAAAGTATCTGTGTTAGTCAGCTTTTCCACTGCTGTGAAAAAATAATTGATACTTGCAATTTAAAGGACAAATGCTTGTGTGGTTCATGGTTTCAGAGGCTCCATAAGGTTGACTGACTCCAAAGCAGAAAGCTCATGGCAGAAGGGTGTAACAGGTGAAAGTACTCGAATATATGGCAGTCAGGAAAGAGAAGTGGAGAGACCCAGAGAGAGGAGGAGTGGGGGACACCTTCCAAGTCACACCCTCAACGATTCACCTCCTCCAGCAAGGCCACACCGCCTACACCCTCTTTTGGAACCCTCATTATCCAGTCATTTTTGAAGATCACTAGTCCAAATCTATAGTTTTGATCCAAATCATAACATTCACCTCTGGATGCCCATCTCATCAAGGAAAACAACGTTTAGTCAAATTCAAGAGTACCAGAGCCTAAACAAGTCTGGCATTCCTCAAAAGCCCACGTTCAAAGGCCCCTCTGAGATTCAAGGCAAAATCTTAGCTCTATGACATTGTTGTTGTTGTTGTTTTTTAGGTGACATCTTCCCAAAATGCAAAGGTACATGGTGAATATTTCCATTCCAAAAGGAAGAAGTAAGGAAATAGAATGAAACCAAAGGAAGACCAAAACACACTGGGGCAAGTGCTAAGTCTTATAGCTCCATTTCTAGCCCTTGGGATACATGGTGGCAAAATGTGAGTTTCCATGTCTTGAGCTGTCCTGTCCGTTTGGCCTTACTGATTACAGGCTACATGGCCTCTCTCCTTGGCTTCCTTTTCTCACTGCCTGTGGCTTTTCTTGCAGAGTTCCATGCTTCAGGCATTTACAATGTACTAAGGTCCCCATTGTAGCCTTAGTTAAACTCATGGATACACACACCATTCTTCCAGGGGCTTCTGGAAGGAACTGTAAACCTGAGACAAATTGCTAAGTTTTCAGTTCTTTCACTGAATTCTATATGGTACCTCCATGACTCCACAACTCTTGCATTTTGCAAGACTGAAAAACAATCATCAGTGGGCAACACTAAGGTCTGCTGTAAGGATTAGCAGCAGTTGGGTCTCCTTGGACTACAGCTGCAGTGGCTTCTGTAGCAATTGGTGGCTGAAAATAGGGGAAAACGTCCTTAGGCAGCTCCATGAGAACAAAATGCCCTGTGGTACTCTTGTCAGAGGAAGTCTGAACCAACATTACAGTCTTGATCTGTCTATGGTTGGACACTAGCCAGTTCCTGAGATATCATACATGTATCTTTCCTTTTGTCTCAGTACAAAACATGTACTTCTCTTTTTAATGATATTAATCTCCTCCACAACTATACCTTCTTCAGCCTCAAGTTCAGAGTAGCATTTCTTCTTTTGAAGCTCAAATTTTTCCAATCTTTCTGCTGTTTTTGCTTCTGCTGTTCACTATAAATCCAGGTAAAACCAACCAGCATAATGTAGCCTGAATGTTGGGCTGTCTTGACCTCTCGTTTACCATATAATTTAACCCACCACTTTAAATTCAGCCTCACACAAATTCTTAGAGTATGGACAAAGTGTGGGAAATTTCTTTGCCAGAGTGAAGTGTGCCCAGACTCTAGGCCACTACCTCAGGGGTGAAGATTCCTGTCTGAAGCTTCATGAGCTAGTCCCTCTCCACATTCCTTTCAGCATTTTACTCTGAACTTCTATCACAATTACCTGCCAAGCTCTGCTTAGAGCATTTAGGAGTTCCTTAGCCTGCATATCTGAAATTTTCTAAACTCTTCTGGCAAAGTAGTGAAGGCTGCTGAACCACATGCTCCATTATACTCCCACTAACAATCCCAGTGCTCTAGCACCAATTATGTGCTTGCCATCCATATTTTTGTTTAAAAAAATCTAATATGATAACTTAAAGCAGAAAAATTTCGTTTTGGTTCTTACATTCAGCCCATGGCCAGCCGGCTTAAGACAGAATGGCACAGTGGAGGAATACTCCTCAGCGGACGGCAGGCAGCATGGGGAGAGATGTGCAAAGAGCCCCAGGGAGATGGAGCTCCAGGGGACAGTCATTCTTCACACTAGATCATGCATGAAGTGACCCACATCCTTTAACCAGATCCCCACCATGATCATTCAGTGTCCTAATGCTCCAGTTTCCTCCCCAAATCCCCACTTCTCAACACAGGAGAAGTGTTAGGAATATTTTTTATGAAAATCAAAACATATCTAAGAAAGACAAGCACTTTGTCTAGGTCCATGCAACTAGAATTTAGCAAAAGAAGAGAAACATTGTACAAAATGAAGTCTGAAGTGGACAAAAGCAGAACAGGAAGTGTATCGCACACTAAGCTAGGTATGGTTTTTATAATGACATAAATCAGTAAGATAGGTTTTACACAGAGTGTGTAAATTAGATATTTGTACTTTCATATCTCATTCAAATTGTGTATACAGACAGGGTTTGTGGGAAAGGTAAATAGATACCATTGCCAAAGCCCGAGAAAGACTTGGAATCAAGGAGTACTATCTAACACAGAGTGAAACATCACTGATATGTAATATATTTAAGGAGTGTCAGCAAAAGTTTGATATAGATTGAATATGGGAGATGAAGAAAGAGAAGACATAGAGGGCCATGCTTTTTCCAGGCCATAGCAGTGCATGGGGTCATTTACTGAAGTTGAAAAATGAGGATAATGCACTTAAACGGAAAGACGAATGGTGTTGTAATAGTATATTAAGTTTGGCAGGCTTAATAAAAATGCAAGGATTCACCTGGAGAAATGATTATGAGGATAAGTGTAAAATGTCATAGAGAGAAAATAGTATGAGTTTATTTGACCGAATAGGGAGAGAGACTGTAGAGAAGAGAGGAGGTCCCAAAACTGAATCTTCAGGTGTCCACTGGATTAGCAGGAGAAGAGGAATCGGCATGTCTAGAGGGAAAGTGATTTCACAAAGGGGAAAAAGAGACGAGTATGAAAATGAAGATAGTTTTTACAGGATGGAAGGATGAAAACTCATATATGAAAGACTTTGAGAAGTGAATAAAATCATTTTATATGAATGACCATAGCCTTTTCCCCCTTCTCTTTCTTCTCTCTTCAAATTAGAATTTCAGAATTTACTCTCAGAAATTCTACATCAAGCTGTGTTGTGGTTCATGCCTGTAATACCAGCACTCCAGAGGCTGAGACAGGAGGATCACCATGAGTTCAAAGCCAACCTGCACTGCATATAGAGATACTGTCTCAAGAAAAAAAAATAAGAACAAACAAGCAAAAAAAAAAAAAAGAGAGAGAGAAATTCTAATTCAAATGTCTTCAGCAGGACCCCAGGCTATAGAAGATCATTACGTTTGTTTTATGTTTAAAAACACTGTCACAGACTGCCTAGAGAATAAATTATACAGGTAAGGAGCCAGAATTTTGCTTTGTGTTGTGGTTTTTTTTCTTTTTGAGTGAAAAAAAAATTAAGAAAGCACTTGTATTGCTTTACTTTGTTCTTTTCTGTCTTTTGGAACTGGGAATTGGACTCAGGAGTACTGTTGTGTTTCTTAAAAGTTCTTCCTTCTGTGCTTTTCTCTGAGACTGGGAACTCCAAAGTTATCAAAATATGGGAAGAAAACATGGCATCTGTTCTGCTAACTCCTGAGTAAAGAGACTTAGCATATTTAGACTATAGAATTGCCACTAATGTGATTCATTGTGGACTGGGGTATTGATACATTTCTGCATACCTATCTTTATCTTTAAGATTCTTCCAAATAATTTATACAACTCTTTTTTATGAGAAACTTTTCAAAAAAATGTTTAACTATGAACAAAGTTAAATTGATCATAAATTATACTATTAAGCATGATTACATGAAGATCAGTCTTGATGATGCCATTGAGAAATATTTATAAGCTGGTCCTCTAAAACAGAAACTGCAATCATTAGTAATTAGCATGACAAATCAATATGCAGGGAAGATTAATTTTCTCCATTTTAAAATATAACACTATGTTTGAAAAGTATTTACTATTCTTCATTGATTATACTACAAAGTCTGTTTTACTTTTATTTATTCATACTTAGTGTAACAATTATATATTAAGTTCGATAACAATACATTTAGCAGTATTTCTTTTCTAGCAATTATTATTATTTATTTTGTGTCATAGTTATTATTGAAGATAATGTTGTCCTGTAAAAATGTGTGATGTTAAAACGTTGATCTGCTTCAGATGTCAAATATGCTGAATACATTAATGATAATTTCCTTGGGGTCAAAGAAATGAGTTAGGTTTCTAATCCAAGATAGAAGTAATTAACACATATGAAAGTAAAATTGCCTCATTTTCATTGTTGAAGGCTATAATATTATGAACTATTATAAAGAAATAGAAATAATTTTGATTTTATTTATATTTCTTAGTGCCCACATGGAAGGAAAAAATTAATTTTGTGTCATAAAGGCCTTTTGAGACTAACTAAAAGTATGTAGATAAAAATGTGTTTTCCTATTAGGTAAGAAACATAAGAAAAATCAAGAAGGGCACAGAATATGAACAGATATGGTTAGAATTAAATAATAATAACAAACCTACATATTTTTCAAAATCTAATGTGATTTTCAATCTACAATTTTAATCATTTCTACCTCCCTATTTAGTGGAGCATATCAGGACAGATGAATGAGGAAGAAAGTATATTTATTGGGTTGATAAATGAATGGACTTCAATGAGGTGAAAAATGGAAAAGAGCAACTTGGTTAAACTCTGAGTATTCTAGCATCTGAATGATTCTCACTAAATTGAACAGCGGTGTTGGAAATTTGAGCTGCAGGTTTGCACTGGGCTGTGGTATATAAATTAACGTTTAGAACTCAGAGTCCTGTTGTCCCCTTTGTTCAGTGTGTTTCCAACACATAGCCCCTGCCATCAAATCTCTTGAAGAAAGCCCTCTCTCCAAAACTCAGCTATTTTCTGTGGAAGTTTGCATCAAATACATGGTCATCAATACGGTTTACACCACAGCAAACTTGACAAACCAGAACAACTTGGAAGGACCATCCCAGAACCAAAGCTCCTCACAGTATCTGCTAAAGATTTTGATGATCCATTATTAGTCTAGCATCTTCCTCATTTCAGTTGTGTTCCTTTTTGGTTCTTTATGTAGACTGTAATTCCCCCACCCTAACCTTGATTCTAGAGTTTGTTTACAAAGGGGATCTCACCTGTCACAGATGTTTCCTATCACAGAAGTTACTGAAGTGAGCAGAGACCAACACAGAAGTGTGGAGGTGGATCTTCTGATACCAAATGACATTGAGAAATCTATTAGTGATTGTAAGTAGAATATAAATATCTCCTGGCACAAGTTCATAGTATAAGTGTTAAATTTTATACTTGAAACAAATTGGGATGTGTGACCATTGTAATGGAATGTGCTAAGTGGTAGGGTGCATCAGGAGTTAGGGGAAAATGGCGAAATAGGTATAAAGTCAGTGAAACAGAATTGTTGCTATTGAGCACAAATAATGTTTGGAACAGGACAATTAAGATCTAATTAATAGGAAGTCATTAATAGGAAGCTTAACGCTAAGTATAAAAACCAGAAGACCTCTTTAATTGTACAGAAAATACTTTCCTTTTCTTGCAGTAGACATGTAAAATTGTATAAAAACCCCAAGACATAAATTCAAAAACAGTAGGTCACAAAAGCACTAAGACCTATGTGAAGCAATAATTTGTCCTGACAAATTTGACAGGACCATCTGAATTCATACACTACAATGTGGTGAGTCTTCAGATCCCATGAGTTGTTTTGAGTATGCAGACGTGGTTCTTGGGATTTGAGTTCTTCCCAGCTTGTTGAAGATGACACCTCTGCCAGGCAGTGTGAGTCTTCTCCAGTTCTGCTTTTGGCCACTGTAACTACGGTTGTGTAACAATACGACATGACTGTGCGTGTGCTGACCTGCCAGACAGAACCAGCCTACAGTAGCACCAGTTGAGAGAACCCCTACATTGGTTTTCTGGGATAGGCTGGAAGATCAATTGCAGCAGAAAAGGTTATGTGGGAAACAGAAACAGTCCCAATTCAGGCCAAGACAAGGAATCATATCCATGTTGCCACTTGATGGGCTAACAGAATGTGTTTTCATCCTTGAAAAATAATGATACAGAAATGGTCATTTCCATCACTTCAATCAGCAATCCATGGCCTGAAAACCAAGTTGGAGGATGACAGTGAGTGAGAATAACCTCATTCAGATGTATTTGTTGTGACAAACACACTACAGTCTCTGCCACAGCTGATGAACATGGTTGCACATTGCACATGCATTGCATGAGGCCATTTGTCAGTTGTGTACGTGTGTGTTTCTGTATCTGTGGTTTCTTTGCCATTTTTAATCACAAGAAAAAGAACAAAGCCTATCTGTATTCCCTAGCATGTCCCAGTGTTTTTCTTTCTCCTAACCCTCTATCAAATATAGTCTAAAGAGAACTGGGAAGCCTAGGCGTGCTGCAGAACATAAGGCCAATTCACTCTATCAATGGTACCAAGATAAGTGGGCTAGAAAAGCAAGACATTGCTAGTTTATTTGAGGATCTTTTAAAACATCCATGCTCCAGAGGGGAAGTGACACACAGTATTCATGGGCATAGAGTATCTAAAAAATTATTGCTTGTCCAGTGGCCTTGGGCATGCTAAGATGACTCTACCAAGATGCCCTATTGACAAAAATTAAAAACATAAAAGACAAGGCAGCACACAACAGTATATGTCTCTTCAGACTCTATGAATATCATATTCCACACCTGGAAATATTATCACATCTATTCTGTGAGTGACACAGAAGCATCTGTCTCTGAGTGGCCTTCTCTTTGAGCCTGGACTGTGCTTCAAGCAGCTCTTACACCCAATGGTACTGGAAATACTAGCGATGAGAAAAACACCAATTTGTGTCTATGATCCATTGTGTCTCAATGGGTAAATCACAAGGACTACAGATGGGGTATTAGAGGAATGTCAAACCACTGTCAATGGGAAATTGTATTTATGTAAAAAGATTAAAGTATGTCAGCACTCAATAGAGATGGAGAGACAGACTATGAAGTGACACATTACCAAGAGAGTTGAGACTAGTACTGAACTCGAATGCTGGTCAGTGTTTGACACATCAAGTCAGAAAAGTCAAGAGGTAACACAGTCATCTATCTTAAAATGGAAATGCTATATCCAGAACTGAACATAGGTAAGCTTAGAGGACACAGACAATTTGTTTCAGCAGCTAAACCAGATTCCATGTTGTTTATCACTGTCACAGCAAACTTTTTTCTACTGGTTCCTACTGAGGGTTGTTAACAGATGATGTTGAAGTGCAGGCTTAGTTAACCTTGTGTCAGCTTTATATGTGAGGACAACTTGGATAGTAATGGCAGCTGCAGCATAAACCCAGTGCAACCCTCAATATATAGCAGGCAAACATCAGTCTCCTCCAGGGTAGGATTATAGATGTTTGTGTGACCATAAAATCTATGAGGAAAAAAAAGTAAAGAAATTAAAAGATAGAAATGGACTCATAGGCCATAGAAAAATGATTTAGCTAGCTGGTCATATTGCTGGGGTCTTGAAAAATCAGTAGTCTTGGTAGAGACACTTGCACCAACATAGAGAAGTGGGCATATCTGTGAAGACCTTTGCATTGCATCACCACCAAAGAATACCCAGCATGCAAGAGAGACTATATAACCAGACAGTCAAAATTATAAGCATTTACTTCACCAAGTTTCTGTCCTCAGAGTACAAGAATCCAGATGTTGTAGCAGAAATAGTCCCTATTAATATGAACCTTTTACAGGAGTCACCATGATGACATAATTGCAAACGTGCATAAGCCAAAAGCAAAGGGTTCCATTTAGAGAGGCTATTTCCAACCTTCCAATAATATATGTAGCAGGTCCCTGATGTAACAGCATTCCTTGGAGGAATCTACAATTGCTTTTTACAGATTGACTACACTGAATCTCTTCTCCCTGAAAGGAGCCACAAGAAATTTTGAAAGTAATAGATACATATTCAAAATATTCATTTTCTGTTTGCTATTTTATTTTTTATTTTAAAAAGCAAAACAAAAAAGGATAGAAATGATACAAAATTTCAAAAATAATAGTAAGAAATTAACATTAATTAATGTATTGCAGATTGTTATCTTACTTTTTCAAGTTACAAGATCTAGGCATAAAAATGATCAATGACAACACAAACTGTTCTTTTTGATGAACTAATGGAGATTAGTAGACTAGTTATCTATGTTGCATACAGGTACATACATAGTTATATATGTATACGTAGATGTGTATACTCTTTTCCTTTCTTTGCTTCTTTCTCCTATCCCAGTTTTCCTTTCCCTTTCATTATTACAATATCTATTGTACATTTTGGATCTTATCACACTTTCAGTTTTTTATTATTCTTATTTTTTGCCCTTGGGAGATACTACAATATTTGTAAATGTGAGCTTGATTTATTTCACTTATGAGTATAGTCTCAAGTTGCCTCCATTTACCTATAAAAGCCTCAAGATTATTATTCTTTATAGCTAAGTAATATTCCATTGTATAAAAATATCACACCTTTTTTTTATCCATTCTGTGATTGATGGACATTTTGATTGTTTCCAAGATTTAGCTATTACAAATTGTACTACTATAGACATGGGTGCACATATATTGCTATACCATGACATTTTCAATTTTTCTGAGAAAATATCCAGAAGCTAAATAGCTAGATTGAATGAGACTTCCAATCCTAGTTTTTTGAGGAATCTCCACATTGATTTCCACAGTGATTGCATGAGTCTACATTCCCACTAACAGGAGAGAAGTGTTGCTTGCTTTTTTTCCCACAGCCCCACCAACATTTGATATTGGTTTATTTCTTGATGGCAGCTATTATTTCTGTAGTGAAATGGAATCTCAATGTTGTTTTAATTTGCATTTCTTGAATGACGCCTGATAGTGAACATTTCTCCATGTATTTAACTGCCATTTGTATATCTTCATCTGAGAAATGTGTATTCATCTCAGATGCCCATTTTTGGAATGGGTCTTCGAATCTGGGAGGGGGCTGACGTTTTTCAGTTCTTTATATCTTCTAGATGTAAGTCCTTCATCTGAAAGCCAGCTGACTAAAATTCTTTCCCATTCTATGGATTTTCTTTTTCACTTTGTTAGTGATTTCTCTTGAAGTGCAAAAACTTTTTAATAAGTTGAGATCCCAGTTATTGATTCTTTGAAGTACTTCTCATGTAGTTTACGTTTTGTTCATAAGCACTTTGCCTACACCTATGTCTTCTAATTTCTATCTACCTTGTTTTCCACTAGATTTAGTGTTTCTGTTTTAGTATTGAACCTTCAATCCATTTTGACTTTACTTGAGTGTATGGTGATAGACAGGGGTTTAATTTTAGTTTTTGGCATGTGGAAAGCCAATTTTTCCAGCACCATTTATTAAATAAGCCATCTTTCTTCCAGTGAGCACATTTAGCCCCTTTGTCAAATATAAGGTGGTTGAGCATCTTTATAGCTGTGTTTGCATCTTCTAATCTGTTCCATTGATCCTCAGGTCTGTTTTTTTGCCAGTACCATGCTGATTTTATCACTGTAGTTTTGTAGTATAATTTCAAGTCAGGGCTTGTGATATCTCCTGCCTTGCCTTTGTTATCCAGGATTACCTTTGCTATTCTAGGGTTCTTTTGTTTTGAAATGAATTTTAGGAGTGTTTTCTCTAGATTTGTGAGGTATGTCCATGGTATTTTGATTGGGATTGTATTAAATCTATGTAACAGTTTGGGGAATATGGTCATTTTCACAATGTTGGTTCTTCCTAACCAAGAGCAAGGGGTATCTTTCCATTTTGTGACAACCTCTGCAATCTCTTTTTATAGAGTGCTATAGTTTTCCATATATTGTTCTTTTCTATCCTTTGTAAGGTTGATTCCTAAGTATTTCATTTTTTTAGATGCTATTGTGAAAGGTGTTATTTTCTTAATATCTCTCAGTGATTTTGTTGTTTGTGTACAGGAATGCTATTGATTCTTGAGTGTTGACTTTTTATCCAGCTCCATAGATTAATTTATTTATTAACTCTAGTAACCTTTTGATTGAGTTTTTGGGGTCTTCTATGTGGAGTATTATATCATCTGCAGATGGTGGTAATTTAACTTTATCTTTTCCTATCCTTATTCCTTTTATTTCTCTCTCTTGTCCCATTGCTCTGGCTAGTATTTCCAGAACTATATTGAATAGGAGTGGTGAATACTGGACCTCCTAGACTTGTTCCTGATTTTAGAATAAAAGCTTTCCAGTTTAGTTCACTTAATATAATGTTGGCTGTTGGTTTGTCATAGATGGCTTTTATCAGGTTTAGGTAGATACAATCTATTTTGATTTTCTGTAAGGTTTTTTTCATGAACAAGTTTTGGAATTTATCAAAAGCTTTTTCTGCATCTATTGAGATGATCAGTTGATTATTGTCTTTGACTCTGTTAACTTGGTGAATACATTTATTGATCTGCATATGTTGAACTATGGCAGTATTACTGGGATAAATCCCACTTTATCATGATGTATAATCTTCTTGATGATTTGCCGCATTCCATTTGCCAGGATTATATTGAGAATTTTTGCACAGATGTTCATTAGGGAGATTGGCATATAGTTCTCCTTTTTGGTTGGGGCTTTCTCTGGTTTTGGTAACAGAGTAATACTTGCCTCCAGGAATGATTTAGGGAGGATTGCTTCCCTGTCAATTTCATTTAAGAATTTGAACAGTGCTGGCATTAAATCTTCTCTGTATTTCTTATAGATTCAACTGTGAATCTATCAGGACCTGGGCTTTTTTTTGTTGGTAAGTTTTTAATCACATTTTCAATTTCAGTAGCTGATACTGGGTTACTAAAAATTGGTATATCTTCTTGATTCATCTTTGATAATTCATATGTTGCTAGCAATCTGTCCATTTCCTCCATATTTTTCAGCCTATGTGAGCAAAGATTTTCAAAGCTGGTATTCATAATCTTCTGAATTTCCATGGGATCTGTAATAATTTCACCCTTTTCATTTCTTATTGCATACATTTGAGTTTTTTCTTGATAAGATTGGATAGTGGTATATCAACTTTGTTTATTCTTTCAAAGAACAAACTTCAATTCATTATTTCTTTGTATTGTTTTCTTAGTCTCAATTGTGTTAATTTCTGCTCTGATTTTCATAATTTCCTTTCTTCCATGAGCTTTCAGCTTGATTTGCTCTTCTTTTTCTAGAAGCTTGAGGTATAACATTAGGTTTTTATTTGTGCTTTTTCACTTTTTCTGATGTGACAGTTCTTTGTTATATATTTTCATCTTAGCATTACTATCATTGCATTCCACAGAGTTTGGTATTTTGTATCTGTATTTTTATTGAATTGTAGGTATTGTTTAATTTATTCTTTAATTTAATCTGTAACTCAATGGTTGTTCAAGAGGTTGTTATTTAATTTCCATCATTTTATGTAGGTTTTCAGTTTCTTTTGCCATTAATTTCCAACTTCAGTGCACTATGGTCAAGTAATATGTATGGAATAATTTCAATCCATTTGCATATACTTAAGCATTTTCTATGGGCTAATATATGGTCTATTTTAGCAAATGTCCAGTGTGCAGCTAAGAAGAATGTGTATTCTGCTGTTGAGTGGAACACTCTGTAAACATCTACCAAGTCTATTTGTTCACAGGTTTATTTCAGTTCTGATATTCCTTTTCTGTCTTTTTGTCTACTTGATCTACTTTTTTGTGACAATGAGGTATTAAGATTCCTTGCTACAGCTGTGTTGTTGCATATTTGGTTTACAATGTCTATTAATATTTGTCTTATATAGTCGGATACTCCTGAATTTGTTTCATATGTATTTATGATTGTTAGCTCTTCCTTTTGAATTATTCCTGTAACAAGTATGTAGCGACCTTCTTCATCTCTTCTGATCATTTTTGGTTTGAAATATACATTGTCTGCAAACAGAATAACTACCCCTGCTTTTTACTGGGTTCTTGTCACATGGAATACTGTTTTCCATCTTTTGACTTTTAGTCTGTGAGTTTCTTTTTGAGACAGATGTATTTCTTGTATACAGCATATTGTGGGATCCTGTTTCTTGATCCATTCTGTCAACCTACTTCTTTTAATATGTGAGTTTAGGCCATTTACATAGATGGATACAACTGATATGTCCTGGCTTAACTTTGTCATGTTATTTCCCTGCTGTTTTTTTTTTCCTGATTTTCTCTCTTGTTTAATTGCTTGCCCTGTCTGGTGGTTTCTTTTCATTGTTGTTCTAGGAATTTTAGTCACTTTTTGTCTGTCTCTCTAGTATGTCTTTCAGTATTCTTTCTAGGATAAGTTTGGTGGACATGATTTCTTCAGCTGTCTTCTGTCAAGGAAGTATCTTATTTCTCCATTAATTTTCTTTTTTTCCCTTTTTTTTTGAACTGGGGAACAAACTCGTGACCTTGCACCTACCAAGTGCTTGTGCCACTGAGCTAAATACCCATCCCTCTATTAATTTTCAAAGAAAGTTTTACAGGGCACATAAATCTGGGTTGCAAGTTGTTTTCTTTTAAGGTTTGAAATACTTCACTCCAAGCTTGTCTTTACTTTAGTGTTTGTGTTGAGAAGTCTGCCATTATTCTAATGGGCTTTCCTTGATAGATGAGTTGTGTCTTTTTTCTAACATCTTTTAGTATTTTATTTTTATGCTTACTTTCTGGGATCCTAATTATTATATGTCTGGATGTAAATTTATTTTGGTTATGACTGTTTGGCATTCTATGTGTCTTACTTTTCTGCATATCACAGTCTTTTCCAATGTTTGGGAAATTTTCTGGCATTACTTCTGCAAATAGCTTACTGACATCATTTGTGTTGACTCCTACATTTTCATTGACACCTATGAATTTTATATTGTTTCTCTTTACATCATCTGGAAGCTGCTGAATTGTTATTTTATGCTCCTTTGTTATTTTTAAAGTTTTTTCCTTTCCTGATCACTAGCTATGATTCTCTATTTAAGGTCCAAAAGTCTATCCTCAGGCTGATTCAAATGGTTTTGCCAGGTTTCAATGGAATTTTTACTTCCTGGATATCTTTTTGAAATTTTTTAAGCATTCTATTTCTTTCTTATATTGTTCATTCAAGGTTACCATCATTTTCACATGCTCCTGTACTTTTAAAAAAATCTATGTCTTCTCTATCTGTGCTGAGAAACGTCTTTATTAATGTTGTCATTTCTTTGTTTGTCTGAGAGATTATTTTTGATATGATTTCCTCTATAGCCTCATGGATTTGTTTCTTTATTTTACTTGCTCTTATCTCAGAAATTTCAGGTGTATGATTTCTAATGTCCTCTATTTCAATGTGTCCTATACTTGTTCTTGATGGATTGGATGTTTGAGATTGCATTTTGCTTGATCACGTTGTCATTTTTGTCTCATGGGTTAATATTTTGTTCTTTTTAATCCCACCAGTCTCAACTATTCATCATGTTTGTCTTGGAGTCCTGCTGTATGGCTGATGTTTTTCTTGTTGCTGTGTTCCACACTGAAAGGGAGGGGTCAGTCACTTGAATTCCTCCTGCAGGGCCTGTTGGGTGAGTTCTATATTCTTCCTAGGCTAACTAGCCTAGGAGCATTGATGTAAGCCAACCCTTAACTCCTAATTGTTACTGTGGCTTCAGGCTGTTGCAGGCTGCCAGATCTATCAGTTATAGTGTGCACTTCAGCTAGGACCCTACTGTGTGACTGGGGGTTTCATAGGCCTTTTCAAGTTCCTCTGGATTAGCAGAGGTCTTGTCAGTGATCTCCTCAACTCACCTGGTATTCTCTGTATAGAAGAAAGAATCACTCATACTCTTGCCAGTCTTGCCAAGGTCCTATAGCTGGAGGGGTAGGCTCACTGCTGCTCCTGTTTACCCATTGAGGTCCTCTGTTTGAGGAGGAAACTGACTGCACTGTTGCAGGCACACTGAGGTTCCTTTTTGTGGGTGGGGGTTGCTGAGGCTCCCACCAGCCCACCAGGGATCTGTAGGTAGTGGAAGGAGTTGCTGATGGTCCATGGGCTGCTAATGTCTTTTTGGTGGGAGGGACAGGAAACTAACAATCCCACCAGGCACTTAGGTCTCTGGAGTGAGAGGGAGGGGTTATTGATGATCCAGCTGCCAAGGTCTCTGGGATGAAGGAGAAGTGGTATCTGATGATCTTGCTGGCTACCGAGGTCTCTAAGGTAAAGAGGGGCATCTGACGATCTCATCAGCTGTTGAGGTCTCACTATTTCCTATTTTAATAAAACCCCAAACATCGTTTCCTGAGGACTTTCAATGTTTGTAACCTGCTTCCTTAGAGGCCTGCACACTATCATTTTTGATTTAGGGATGCATAGAGAAGGATGTCTGGAATGTGTAGAGGACCACTGGACCCACAGTCTAGATTTACATGCTACACTGTTCATATTGTTTATGATTTTGAACAATGATTATGTTGGAGTGTAAAGACTGAGGTGTGGCAACCACTTATGGGTAACATCTTATAAGACTGAAGTGCTACTCACCAAGAATTGGTAAATAAAGAGAGAGAGACAGAGACAGACAGAAATGAGAGAGAGAGAGAGAGAGAGAGAGAGAGAGAGAGAGGCCTCTAATACACAGAATAACTGGAACCACAAATCTAAAAGTAGAAACAAATTTGTGCAATAAGAAATGAGAGGTCCTGGCTCCCAAATGAGAGCATAGGAAAAGCTACTTGATAAAGAAGCTTTGAAGTTTGCATACCCAGGAATTTCCAAATAAGAAAACAAGCAATTGATCCAGCTGAGAAAATTGACCCTCTTCATTTGGAAGAGCAGGCATTACCATTATATAATTATTCTGTTTTGGTTGTTCTCTTGATGAATTTTGACATTGAATGGAAAGATGCAGCCACTCCTAAAGACTTCTTTCCTGCCACCAGACAAATGACACCATCAGCAGTGTGAACCAGGGGTCATGGAGTCTAGAATACAGAGGAGATGATGGAAGCAGAATGAGTCCCAACAGATAGGTAGTAGAATTACAACCTCACTTTAACTTCTATTACCATTACCTTTCAGGTGAAAAGGCTCAGTGGATCCTCTGGGAAGCATTGCTTCCAGGACTTACAAAAATGAGTGTGTCCTGGAAGCCACAATGGAGACCAAAATGTGTATCTCTGGTAATTCTTCAAGAGGAGGACATATTAGGAGGTGCTAGGAGATCATTCAAGCCAGAAGTCAGTATGCAGTCCTCTTACTGCTTTGGTAGAAGACACTCATACTGCTGAAAGTCACTTCCTATTTTCTGAATGGCCCATATTGAGTGATCAATGTGGTAAAATAGTTCCAACACATCTCAACTCAAGGAGCCCAGTGCAAAGCTATTGGATTTGCTGAAGGCTTCTTTGAGATTGTACTGCAGCCTGACTTCTTCCCTTGACTAATGGTAAATCCTTCTCTTTTCCTCTTCCATAGCTGTTGATTCCAAAAGCACTCCCCCATTCCTACCCACTAATCTTTGTCTCTGTCTAAATTCTAAGGTAACAAAGTATGACAAGTAATAAGTATTTAAAGATTTTCTGAAGTCATTTGCAATGTATGTGAACAATTTTAACAGAAGTGAGTAGATTATTTTAAATAATATGTTGAGAAGCTTTATGCAAATTTCTTAGTATTATTTTAAAATATCATTATAAATATATTTTTGCAATACATTAATCTTGTGAGTTCTAACTCAAATGAGCAGTTAAATTAGCATTATTGTATAATTACCATAATCATTACTAAAGTTTCAATTACAAGAATAAAAAGGTAGGTACCTTTTTTCCTCTTCTACTTAAAGACTTAATTTCCTGTTTGCTCTAATAATGCACTGTAAGAATTTAAAACAGTGATTCTTCATAAGAATTTCAGCTAAAGATGCTATAACACTGTCAAGGTCTCAACTGAGAACCTTTCAGAAATTAACCTTAGAGAAACCAGGTTAAAAACAAAAGGAAGAACAAAACACATACTCAGAAAAAGCTGGGGGTTTCAGTGTTATAAACACTTACAATTTATGATTGTTTGAATTTTTGTTATTGTCATTGTTTGTTTAGAAAAAAATGAGTATCTATAATTAAATTTACATTTTCAAAAAGAAAAGCAAGTGTGCGATCAAATTTTTTAAAAAAGAGAAAAACAGTTAATGATTTGAGATTGCCTGATTTAATGTGGTTAAACTTTATCCTTGTTTGTGATGTTATGTGTGTTTTTACAATTGTATTGGAAAGATTGACTGAGTATATTATAATCTTTGATTATTATTTTAATCATAATTTTAATGTTTGTGCACTGGATTTAAGGAAGGAGATGACTGGAGACTAATTCTGTAGTGTGTGGAATTCTAGAATAAGGCTAAGTAAAACCCAAGAATGCGATGATGAAATGACCGAAGAGGTGGAGAAGGGCTACTGAAAAATGCTAACCTCCATGTGCCAGTAGATAGAGACCACAGAAGAATACAACTAAGAAATACTTGGAAATATGAGGATCAACTGTCTGAACAGCCATTGAATCTGAAGGGAAAAACTATTTCAAAGCAGGTGTGGTCAAGAATGTCAGGGGCTTATGGATCAAGGGAGTCCAACTGGTAAGCAGTCACCACCGACCTTGATAGTGAAGTTTCAGGAAAGTGGTGGTAACAGCAGTGGTATTTGATGCAAGGTGGGACAAGGAGTTCTGGAGAGTAAAAAATAGGGGGCAAGACAGCAGTGAAATGGAAATCTTTATGTAAAATGCTCACTTGTATTCCCTTTTTATAAATGCTTCTGGGAAATGTCTCGTAAAAAGGCTTAAGGATACAAGTCTACTTCTCAAGAATTTCTACCTGAAATTATTTGTAGAATTTGTAAACAGCTCTAGAAAATGAATGGGATAATACACTGTTCACAACAATTAATGTAGTAGCAAAAGAAGGTACTTAAATATTACTAAATTGAGTAACCAGGGGAATTTTCAAGATATACAGACCTTCCACAAGTCCCTGCTATAAACCTGCTGCTTAAGCTTTTCTAATAAATCCAGTTTATGAGCTACACTTTCTAAGAAAAATGGCTTTCAAGAAATACAGGTAAAGAAGGTTTTTTTTGGAGAGCCATAAGTTGAGTGAATTGTCTGTGCAAGTTGACAGAACTAATCTGTAGTCCATCACATTGATGTGCGTATGAGGGCCACGTTCACTGAGATGTCCAGTGTGGCACAGACAGGGAAGCAAAGCACTTGGCTGGGGTTTCTTGTGAACATAAGAGAAAGCAGTATCCAGAGGTAACTTTCGAAGGCACTGCTAACCTTCTGGCTGGAGACATGCACCAAATTAGCAGAGTGTGACAGCGCCCGCTGCCATCAGCACCCTGAGGACCTGCTGCTCGGCACCTGGAGGGAGGTAGAGCCCCTCTGACACTGCAGAGTGTGTCTGGGAGCAGCTGTCAGAACCTGAAGCTCCCTGATTGTGCCCCATGACCTAGATAAGGGCCTGGGTGACAGTTTTCTCGTCTCCTTTGTGAAAATCGGGATGCCTCTTGAACACAAGATGTCAGATATGGAAGATTAACTTCCATGGCATGTGGCACCATGGGGAGAAGAGGAGCTGGAGAAAAGGAAACAGAAACCCTCATTGCCACTGAGTGCTGCGCATATATAGTTACCTCATTCATCTGCAAGGACAGGTCAGAGGCCTTGGAAAGAAAGAGATGTTCAAACTTCCAAACTCTGAAGTCATCGTCAGGTTTTGTGCATATGCATGGTTGTTTGTAATTTTTACTACTAAAATCTCTTCTGAGCTAAAGAAAATATATATTGTAACACACCTTATTATATCATTTAATTCAAAGGTATAAACTGTTAACTTCAAATGTGATGTTTTCTTCTATTTGCCAAAATATTTACCCAAAATACAAGTTAACTGTATTCTGACTATATACCAGTTATAATATATGTGTTATATATGTCTGTTGTAATATATCTACTAATGTGTGATTTTTAAATTTTCTCCTTTTTTATGTGTTTGTAGCACCTGAAATACTCTCATTTATTATTTTTACCAGTTCACTAGAAGATTTTTTAAAAAAAGACTTCAAGTATGAAGAAATATTAGCACACTAATAAAAATAAACAAAGTTACAATAGTCTCAGCTTTTGGTATCCTTCTCAATTTCAAATAGATCCTAAAAGACTTTAGCAGAGAGGAGAAGAAATTTGCAATTGTGAGCATTCTTTGTCCTGTAGAACTATTTATGCTCAGGTACAGCTTTTCCCTCTGCTTCTCCAAGTTTTAGTTTCTGTTTATGTACTTCCTTCTCCTTTATCACACTCAGTACTGAAAAGCAAAGCTCACCCAGATGCAATGGCAGGCATTTCTTTGCTTTCACATTAGAGAATTAGACAAATTGACAATGAGATTATTATTTTCCATATGATAGTCTCCAATTGTGTTCCTCCCCTCCAGGCCCCAGAATGTGTGAAAAGTGAGAATAGATAGGAAGCATGGAAGACACAAACTTCATGTTGCCAAAATGTGGCGTGAGGGGGAGCATGATGGCCTGTGAAACACTGTGCTTTTGGAGAAACAACTCCCTGGAGACATCCTGAGTTCTTCAACACCAAAGAGCTGTACTAGTCATTAAATACAAATTACTGTCATATTTTGTGGATACGAGGTGGTAATTTTTGCCGTGAACCATTTTTTATTCTGTCAAAATGGGGTGTTCAGATGTTTATAGATCTCAGAACATTTCAAATAAACCCAAAACCAAAAAAAGAAAAAAAAAAAAACAAAACTAAATTTCTGTAGTAGTTCTGTAGTTCCATTTTATTTATACTTTCTCATCATTCTGGGAGGGTAATCCTTCTGGGAATTCAAATAACTTTCCTATAGTAGCTGTTTAGCATTGTGTCCTGTAAGGTGCTTACATGATATTTAACACTACACAATTTACCAGACTTTAAAAAACATGCTTGATAATGTTCTAGCTGGCTCTGAGTAGAACGATACTTGAGATGGTAAAAGAAATGAGCCAGTACTTCACTCTTCTCAATCTGACTTCTAAATTGCGGAGCAGGTAACCATCCTCTGCTATTGCTGAATATCAGAGAGAACGTAGGTAGTGTGCTTCTTAAAATGCATGATAAGCTATCATAATTCTGAAGGAAGTATGTAACTGCAAGTATGATAAGGAAAAAATTACAAAGCCAAACTACATATTCTCAATAAAGAACCTAAAATATAAGTGGTACCTCAGGTTATGATTAAATATTTCTCATTTTATAATATCATATAAATTATTTGCCTTAGAGTAGGGTAAAAGGCCACATTTATAACTAATTTGGAGAAGATACTTTGAGAGTACTTGTAAGCTAAGAATTTTACCAAGGTGTATATCCCTTAAGGATTCTATACCAAGGGTGTATTTTTTTAAGGGTATAGTCTATTAAGGACTTTTAAACAAACTTTGTAATGCAGCTTTGTACATAAACATTAAGACACTTATGGGTGAACATGCAAAAGGTAAATATGCAATTTGCCAAAATTTATTCACTTAGAAAATAATTTTTGGGCCCTTGTATAGAATGGGCTAGTAAATCACTAGTGAAGTTCTTTCATAGTGATGGATCAAAGCTGAAATAACAGCAAGACATTACCTTTGCCTCAAATATTTGGTTTAGAAAATAGGTCAACATGTTTAGGAAAAATAAGACATGAGACGCAGTAAAGGTAACATCAACAGGTATTTATGTGGGTTGAACCAATTAGTGCATGAGAAAAATAGATCTAAGAAATAAAAAGGCCTGAAGAGAGAGGAAAACCATGTACAGTACTGAGATATTTATACAGTGAGGAGGTCTGACCTTTACAGGTGCTTAGCACAAGTCTTTTGCTTTGAGAGGCTGCTTCTGCAGACACTGAGCACTTTGCCTTTTATGGGGAATAGGAAATCACACAGGGAGTTAGAGAAGTTACAGGAAAGCTGTCCCTCAATTTCTAACCCCCAGAACAGCAATGGGCTTCACCTGAATAAATCTGAGGTTGCAGATAAGTATTAGATTTTACATGAGTGGATTAATTAGTAAAATAACTAAAGAACTGTAAATCATTGGGAGAAGCTACGCTAACATATTGATTAGTCTTTACAATTTATGACACATAGAGAAAGGATCATGGTGATTTGTGCTTTTTTCTTTTTTCATTTCTAAACTGCTTATGTTAACCTTTTTCTCTGTTATACCTGATGGGATATTTTAAATCTGGGTACAGTATTGTATTTGTCAGCAAGTCTGTGAAAATGAAACAACACGGAGAGTGAGTGACCTTTCGCTTCCACACGCTGTGTTACACGCATTACAGTCACAAGCTCCCAGCCCTGCCAAGCATTTGGAGTAAGAGGGAACCAGTAATGGACCTGAGCATCACAGTCTTTACACACCATTTACAAGTGCTTTGTGCATCTGAAGTTTTGACTACTACATATCATAACATATTATTTTTGCTTGCTCTCTCTTGAGAATTATTTTTAAAAAAACTCTGTGCCCTCGTAAAATGTTTTGGATTGTTGATTTTAAAAACAACATCTAAAGATTGAAATTGTGTCTTTGGCTTGCTTTTCACACAATGGTTTGATTATACTGCATGTGTTTGTTGAGAAGTTTTGTGGTTGACATTTATGAGAAAATTTATCCTTTGCTCTCCAAAAGCTACACAATATAACTCATTGTTTGAGATACGGGACTTTAGTAAGATATTATAGCTTCTTTATTGGCACCTAGCATTATGTAGCAGTTATTAATTTGATATTAATAAAGATTACTGAAGTAAGACTATACATAAACCATCTGAATATGAAAATCTGAGAAATTAAAATATGAGGAATGACTCATATATATAGAATATAATAAAATAGATTTGACTGTGTAAGATAAATATTTAAAAATCGTACTTTACTGGTTGTAAATAGTAGGTTTACTGGCTGTTACCTGTTTGTTATTAAAGTGATTTTGGAATGCCTAACTCATTCAGCATTCTAAAGCAAACTTTCAAATAAAAACATAGGCCAAGAAATAAACAATTTGTAGTCCAAAGCACCATGCCTCAGCTGGCTATTCAGTGAACAAATACTTGAGCTTTTTACTTTGAAATAATTTTAATGCTTGTGAGAAAACTGTCCGTGCTAGTACAGAGACCTCTATTATAACTTTCAACCAGCTTTCTTTGCTGTTAATATCTTGTGTGATCAGAGCACAATTACAAAAATTAAGAGATCAACATTTGGTACACTGTTATTAACTGAAGGTTTTCATCAATTTTTCCACTAATATGTACATATTTTTTGGCCCCGGCAATGTTATAGTTTGTGTCTAGATATCCCTCTGGAGCATAAATGTCCCCCCTCCTCCACTACACTTCAGTTTGTTAGTTGCCCAGACAATAATCCCTGTTCTAGATCTGGTCAATGTGGATGATGTAAGCAATGGGCTGCCCACAAAACTGGGAGGCACTGTTCACAGTGGCTGATTAGACACTTGCCTGAAGTTCCATGGTGATTGACATATGGCGCCCTCCTTAGCTAAGTCGTGCCTAAATCCTCACAATGGGCACGGGCAGGTCAACACCTGGATAGCCTCACTCTGAGGGGCACCCACCCTTTGTGTGTTGCACCACTGTTCAAGGGTACACAGCATACGATGTAGGGAGATAGAATGGGAACTAATAAGTTAAAACTCACAGTCCCTGACTGCAGGGAAAGGGACTTCTTCAGAGTTAAAAAGGAAACCAAATCACTCTCCATATCTCAAAGAAACAAACAAACAAAAAACAAAAAAACAAAAAAAAGGAAAAAGAGGCCCATTCTTCCTGAGAATTACATCTTGGCACCCTCATTGGCTGATGCTGTTGCTACCAACACCTATAGCTCCCCACCCCCATCTTGTCTACTTCCAATCAAACTAAACCCATTTCCATTTGTTTCTTGCATTTGACCACAGAGGCCCCAGTCTGAGACACACCCTTCCTGGTCAGATTGCCCATCCAAAAGCCACCCAGGGTGACTATCAGTGATTCCTTCTGAGTTCCACATTGCTATTGAGGCAAAATTGGATTGTCAGCCCTAACAAATGAGTTTCACTCTGTTAGGCCTGGATAGATAGGACAGACAAAGCTCCATCAAACTGGGCTTGCAAGAGCCCATGGTCATTGCAAAAGTCTGATGCAAAACTATGGCTTTCCTAGTAGTAAATGGAACAGAACTCTGCTTTCAGAATTTCCCTGTGTGTCACAAAGTTACCATCACTAGGGCAACTGGGACTCTTGCTTCTCACATTCTCTGCCAGGGATAAGCTTACAGCCTGGCAGGACATCTCCTTTGCACCAAGCCAGTCAGTCTTGCTCTTGGTAAACCTTGTATATTCAGTGTTGACTGTTCCCTGAGAAGAAAATGACACCTGCATCAACCTGAGACAGATAACTACAATCTTGAAGTTATGAAAACTCTGCCTTGCCATGAGCCCCATTGCTATCAGAAATCACAAAAAGCACAAACAGGCATCCGCACAACAGCCTGAGAGACTGTTGATCACCTGGAGGGAGAGTCCATGCTGTCAGCAGTGTAGAAAGGATACCTTCCTCTGCTTGAGAGTTGTTTCCATAAGCCCCTTAAACTAGGAAAATCCTGAGACAAAGGCCAGCTCACTTGCACTCAATTCTTATAAAGAGTTCAAAATGCTTCTACCTTGGCTTCACACTTGTGCACCCACCTGCCAACATAGGACCACTATCAGCAGCTCTTTCTGACTCTGCTTCACACTAAAGAACACCACCACATTTTAGATGGAGCCCACGCCTGGTGACGTCAAAAGTCTCCACGACTGTTGATTCTGATATTTGGGTTAACACAATCCTGCCCCAAGTGCATCCAAACTGGGACTATAATGTGACAGAGGGCCATAAAGCCTTAGATCATACCACATTGCTCTCCTTAGAGAGGCGAGAAGCCAATAAACATGTTACTGAAATTACCTACTAGAGCCCCAACAGATAAAGAAATTTTTCCAAAGCAGATCCTGTGAGATTGATGGACACTTTATCAAATACGCATTCCTGAACATGCTTGAGTGCCTCCTGGGACATGGCCAGCCTTCCTCACATGCCAATCCACTATGCTGGACTTGATATTGACTCTTACTGTACCCCAGGAGGAAGAATAGTGCCTATATAAACCTGATAATCTGGGAATGACCCCGATCAGTGCCCATGGATATAAATAAATCTGCCTCTAAATCCTGGGCATCAGTTTGATGTTTCTGCTTGCTTCAGCAAAACCTCATGCATTTTCAGATGGCGGTTTTTCAGAGGCAGCTGGATCTAGAGTGTGTGACTGATTCATGGCTCAATGCTGGGATTAAGGGTGCTGGGATTAAGAGTGGGGGGTTGCTGAATCAGCCTACTGATTGGGCACTGTTCTAATCCCGGCAGCCTGGGTAGAGTATAACAGGGAGAGAAAGACACTGTTAGGGGTCAGCTGTTGCTTTTGATGCCAAGAAATAGTGTTCCTCTGCCATGTGCAACCTTGCCTTGGAGACAGCCAATGATGGATTGAAACCTCTACAAACTGTGAGCTAAACAGACCTTTCCCCTATTATCTTTGGGGGTCAAGTATTTTGTCTCAACAATGAAAGCAAAGTAACTAAGACAAACACTGAATCCAGGACTTAACACTGCATGTAATTGTGCCTGTCTATACCCCTCCCTAATTTATAACAACCCTGTTCTATTTTTTCATGAAATGCACACTTTTAAAGACTTTTTATTTTGTTGAGTAACTGTTCATTGTATTTCCCTAGTGATTTTCTGTAATTAGATTAAGTAACACATTTTTAGGAAGAGTATCAAAGCAGTGATGAGCTTTCTCAAAGCATCCACTCCAGGGTGTGCAAAGCTATGTGCACACTCCTGGGCATGTGAAGATTGGGAATTTGGCACAAATGATGCCTGTTTTCTCCACTGCATGAGGAGCATTTTATACCAATAAGTCAGTTGTAGTGCTTGTACTCAAACCTTCTGTTAGTTTAAAAAACTGAACATATAAATGTAACACATATGGACCTTAATAGAGGAGACTAATGCTAAGTGATTGAATAGGGTAGAATCAGAGGAAAGACAAGAAGTGGTCAAATTAAGTAGGGAAGGAGAAATACAAGAAAATGTATTCCAGTCACAGTAGTCAGGTTGTTACATCATTAAAAGCAAAGAGATGCAAACCATGGAAGTGTTGGAGACTGGAAAGCAGTTCAGCGTGCCTGAAGGACAAACAGCTTACCGATGAACCCGAGCAATTAGCCTGAAGAAGTTATTTGGAGCCAGATGAAGTCAGTGTAGCCTTCTGAAAATCTCTATGTTCCATATATACTTCCTATTATCAGCATCTTAAAAAATATAAAATTTGAAACCATGATTATCAATACCTTGAACAACCACCTCAAGTTTCTATCTCATTAATCTCTACTAAATCCCTTCATTAATGGCACATTTTGGTCATGTGAGTGCCAGGACTTACAGCACAAAATCTCACTGTATCAGTCAGATTTCTACTGCTGGGACAAAATGCCTGCGAGGAATAACTTAGAGGAGAAAAGATCATGATTTCAGAGGTTTTAATTTATGGTTGCCTCATCCCAAGGCAGAAATAAAGTTTCTCAGCTTATGCACATGGAGCAGAAAGCAGGAGAAGAGGTTACAAGGACAGGTCTAGAACCAGATGCAGGACTCAAGGTCTTCTCCCCATGACCCTAGAGATCATTCCCCCAGGAGTACTTCCTCTACCTGGCCCCGACATCCTCATTTTCGGTTTGTCTATGAACTTATCAGTGGTGAACCCACTGATGAAGACCCATTGGTCTCAGACCAATCACTACCCCAGGCATCTTTTAACTTAGTCAAATTGACAAGTAAAATTAAAAAGCAAATATGCAATATGTTTCCAAACTTGCAAAACTAACTTGTTGCATTACTGTTTTCTGTCAGGTAAAAATCCAACTTATTTAATAAAGTCTAAGACAAACAGCAATTTATCCATGATAACACTCCTTCCTTGGACTACATTACAATTTTTCTGTCATACTTACATTAGAACATTCATTACAGATGATTTTCTGCACATATTTGTGTCTACCCAACAGACTATAAGTGACTTCACTGTAGGTACTGATTGAGCTGAAACTTTGTACTAAATCTGGAGCAGCACAGAATATTACAAGAGAGGAGGCAACCAGATAAGAAAGAATTTAATGCGGGCACCCAGGGAGTCACCACAAAGAAGGCTGTGGTGGCTCTCTGCAGACAAAGGGCAGGTTTTGCCTTATATAGGTTCTGATGGGGGAAAGGCTTTGGGGACTGACATAAGCTAGTTTACTTTGTAAGAGTGTAGGCGATTGGCTGAATGTTTACATGCATAAGCTTGGGCAAAGACTTTTGGAAGGCAGAAGCCATGGGGGCATCTGGGAAGAAGGAGCCAAGCACCATGGCAGCACCCTTGCTGCCATGATGACTGGGCAAATCCCAGGCAGGGCCCTTTCAGGTATATGACCCACTTGCATGTTTTTCTACTTCCACATTGTATCTCAGTGTTTAGTTGGTGACCAGAATCCAATTAGTGACTGCTGAATGAACAAGTGAATAAACAAACAACAGTCACTCTAATGATACTTGAAATCCTCCAATTGAACCAGTTATTTTTAGTCATTATTCTAAGAGTTAATAAAAGAATTCAGTTCAAGGACATTATTCATGTTATTACTGCAGATAGAATCAGCATGGTGGGAGAAATTAATGCATCTTCTAATTTCCTGCCATAAATATTCAGTGACATTTGGTGAGATTGCAAATGCTTTTTAGTTGCCCTCACAGTTTATAAATTAAAATCAAACTTTATAATTATAATAAAATAAATATGCAATAAGTTATTACTGAGGTTATTACATCATTAAAAGCAGAGTTGCAAAACTATTTTTACAGATTTCCTTATTTTTTCTCTACCTGAAGATAATGATCATCATTAAAATTAAGGATCTAAACACTTTTCAATTAATGAATAAGGTAAATTTTCTTTCACCAAACTTTAGAAAAAATGTTATTGCAAGATATAAGATAAACAGCAGTTCAATAAACATGTGATATTGATCTAATTAGAAGCTTTTGTGTAGTATTTACTTTGCTGTGTTTCTGGAAATTTCTTCTCTAATCAACGAGAACAAATAGTTCTATTTTTTCACTTAATGCTCTCATTTTGAGCATAGTGGAGTCTGGATTCATGTCAGCAAGTTTGTGTAGCAGCCTTATATCATCCCATGTTGGAGACACGAACTCTAAGGCAGACAGTGCTGCACTTTTCCAAAGTCACTACAGAGGCAGTGTTGCTTCCTTCATAAAATACGGATTACTGTGTTGTATATGGAATTAGCAAGCTGAGAAATTAGCAAGATGTTGAGAAAATAATTAGAGCCATCACCTAATTTTTGCTAAACTGACTTCAACAACCTGTCTTAAGTGTTTGGGTGTTGATTTTTCCTGTAGGCAAAGTTAAAATAGTAAAAAGAGACTGAAAGGGTCGGTGCTAAGAAACCAACAGCTGTAGTGGAACCATGACTTACATCAGAATTTATCCACTAGTGAGTAAGACAAGGAGATAACTTGAGGCCTGGGATGATGGACAAGATAAGGTAAATCCTTAGCTCAGATGAGGACAAGTCATCATTTTAAATACTACAAGGAAAAACATTCGCAGAATGACAGAATCAGACACAGATAAATGGGACAGGATAGTGATCCCAGAGCACAGATACTGAAAGTGAAGGTAAAATAATGCAGCATAAATCACGGAACCCTAGACAGCAACTGCACAAAGGACATCAGAAGTTACCGACCTAGTCACTGTCGTGAGCGCTTAGGGAGAGAACGAGTCTGTGCGCTTCCTGCGAGCAGTTTCCACCCTCATGCTGCTGGTTCACCAGCAAAGCCTTGGAAACCTAATTCCGAATAATGGAAAAGAAAACAAAATAAAAAAGATAAGGGACGAGGGATCCTTAGAGAAGGAATAAAAACCTGAGTTGAAACCACGAGGCAGAATCAAAAGGAAGCAGACGTGGTAGGGTTATGGCTTCTTCCAGAGTGTGTATTTTGATGGCCATAAACAAAATGCTTTATGATAGTTTTGACTGCTCCTATGGAGGCAGCATTAAAGAAGCACAATGAAAGAAAGCCAATAGGAAGTAATTCAAGCTTTTGAAAAGAGAATTGAGTTGCAAAAGATAAAGGTTTTATAGTGCCTTTTGACACTTAAAACTTGAATGGTAAACATCTGGGAAAGGAAAACAGAACATAATGATGGTGATAGACAGAGAAGATCCTGGGTATCAAGCTGCAGGTATAAGAGTACATAAAGTTTCCCCCATGCTAGAATCTCCAAAAGACTATAACAACTTCTGGCAAATGATTTATTTCAGGCTCACTTTGTAAACTGTTTTCTTAGAACATGTGCTTTTGGTGAGAGAGATCACACGATGACTGTTGCTTAAATTATGTCAAACTAGATGAAAAGAGCATAGCACATGGTTTGTCTTCTATGAACCCAAAATAAATTAAATAGCAAAAAAAAAGATAGTGAAAGCAAAGAGGGCTGTAGATCTTCTGCACATGGGGAGGGAACCAAGAGATGGAGGGAGAGGGAGGGTGGGAAAGGGGATGAAGACAGAAAAACAGAATTAAGACACATCATGTACATGAATCAAATACCTTAAAGGAAAGTATTCATTATGCATCACAGACAGGTACAGATCAATAAAAATATTAAAGACAGCATAGATGAGTTAAAAAGGAAAACTCTCCAAAGTCTTTTTGCTTAAATCTGAAAACTAGGATTACCACAGTCCAACAGAGGAATTTGCTCACAATACATGAACTAAGATTACACCAACTTTGTCTACTTAAAAAGGGAAACAAGAAAAGAACTGTTTCCTAATTTAATTTTAAAACAGGGCTTTAAGTTAGATTGATGATGTCAAAATATAAACAGAGTCCTGCACTTTTTATTTACCAAAATAATAGCAATAGGACATATTTATGGAAATATACATTGGAAAACAATTTTCATAATAACATGTATAAATAGCAAAATGTTTAAAAGACTAGTTACATAAATTTGAGACCAAATATTTCAAAGCACTTGTATTTTGACATCATCGACTACGTTCACTCTTCTGTGGAAAAACTATAACAGAAGTAATTTGAAATGTGACTAATTTCAAGTAACATAAAGTGTCTACTTTTTCCATGCACACATTTCCATCTATTCAAACATTTTCTTGTCTGTTTTCTTCTTTGCTTCTACATTCATTTCTTCGTTTCTGCACTGGGATGACTGTGTTCTTCTTGCAAAAATAGAAACTAAAAGAAGAAATAAATGTGTCATTGACAGAGATGTTTGATACTTACTGTATGCTTCTAAAGTGCTAAGATTCTGATATGACAATTCAAACCTTACTTTCCACATTTTGTAGCTCCTCTTCCCACTTTGCAGGTTAGGAAGCTGAAATTTAGGTAGGTTAAACAAATTTCCCAGATAAATTCCATTAATAGTTGATGAATGCCATTAATAATTGAATAAGGATTCAGCCCAAGTCCATCTGACTCTAAAGACTGAGTTATTTAGCCCAGTGGGATCAAGAAGAAATTGATCTGTGAAGCCCTTGATCACTTCTAGGGATTATATTTGAAATATAAAATTAGTAGAGGCTTTTGTGAATATTCCAGGTATGTTTGATCATACAAAAACAACACATACATGCAGAGTTTGTGAATTTTAAAATATACCTTAGATCGAAGATTATCACCAGAAATGTTTCTAAATTATGTAAAACTAATTTTCATAAACATTTCTTAGGATTTATATAAGTTAAATAACATATTGAAAGTCCTGTCTAGTATTCAGGATAGCTCTATATTTTCAGTGATCTTCATAAAGATAGCTTCCTAGTATCAATGTTTTGCCTCCAGTTTGTCACAAAGTATACTAAACCCACTTAGAAATCTCAAGCAACACTGCTTAACAGGAAACCACTAGGTAATTCTGAAGTATATCAAAACAGTTTCTTTGGTTATTGTTTGGTGAACTTTTGCCTGCCAAATTTGTATCTTAATATTGATCTTCATATGTTTCTACAAGGATAAGTCCTATGTTGCTGCCTCCAGAAGTATTTGTTTTTAACCTTTATCTCTACTTAACAAATATAAGAAAATTTTTCTTTCATTAAATTAATTTTATACATCTAGTGATAAAATTAAAGTGGCTGCAGAATAATGAAAAAGAGCAAAGATCCTTTACTGAGGTTAGGAATTTGCCACAAAGCCATGATGGGGACTAAATGGACTAAGTTTTCATATTCTAGTGATCAGAGATGTACTTCTGCCTCCTAACCTGGGCGTTCCAGTAGACCTAAGAATTTACAGCCTCTCTGATTCGCATCATTCCACATTCCGAGATTTTGTCTCAGTTCTGTTTATGTTCCCCAAAGAATGCTGGGCTGTTACATCTAATGACTCCTGCTGTAAGGACCAAACCCTCTTTCCTCTTGGAGGATGGTTTACTCAATCTCTTTCCCATAACTTGAAATATATGACTATAAGACCCAACTGCTCAGAATTCTCCAAATTCCCTGACAGAGAGTTATTGTAGCAAGCATCCCGTGTGTGTGTGTGTGTGTGTGTGTGTGTGTGTGTGATCGTTGCAGTACGAGTGGAGTGAGGAGGAAAACTAAATGAGGAGGAGAGAACACACAGTGTATGACTTCAGTTTTTAAAATTAGGATTTAGATTTCCGAGGAGGCACTATGTCCATCTGAAGGCCCTATGTACATATGATTTCCTAAATTCCAGAAATGCCTACTATGTCTGAAAATTTCTATAAATTAACTTTTTGCATTATTAAAAGAGAAAAATGTATAAGTGACAATGTATAAAAGCGAAATGCATAAATGTAGCTTTAAATGTCATTGGCATTTACAAAGAAATAATGCTTCAAATAGTTTAAACAGTTCTCAATTAAGTTTATATTTTTTAAAAAATGAAAGAAAACCAGACTTTAAGTAATTGTGGTGCTGGCTATGTCCTTCCCATCTTGATCTGTTTGGTCTGCAAACTTTCCCTGCTAAATAACATCCATATTCGCTCCAGTGGTCATCATTACCAAAAGTCTCTCTCCTATGTTTTCAGTCTAAACCAGATTCATGTATAATACATAATATGCTAATCTATTAATATCACATTTTGTGTCAGTTAATTTTAGTTGTCAACTTGGCTGGGTTAATAATCTCCTATTGAAATGGCTGGACCACGGCAGGGTATACTGTCCACCATGTTCCCAGCTGAATGTGCTGTGAGGAGGTCGGTCTAGCTGGACACGGGCCTCCGGAGTGTTTGGAGGGTGTATCTCCCACTGGCATTCCTCCCTTGGACTAGCTTCCCAAATGCCATGAGGTGAACAGCTTGTTCCTTCGCACTCTTCCACTGTGGTGGTTCTGCCTTGGTGGCAGCCAACAATGGACTGAACCCCCTGAAACTGTAAGCAAGTTAAACGTGTTCTCCATTAACTTGGGTGTACTGGGTATTTTGTCCCAACAATGAGAAAACTGACCAAAAATGAAGCTTCTTATCTTTTCCTTGACACAATTTTCTTCAAACTTTATACATTTAATATCAGTCCCACCCCCTCATTACTCCTTGGGTGCTGACCAAGTCTTCATAAGCATCTTCCAATCATTCTATTATTTCTGTTTACCACAAGGCATCTGAGAAAATTGTTCCTCTTCTGAATTTATGATGGTGTTTGGGGATTTATGGTTACTCTGCACACCTTCCTTGGAAACGTATGAGTCACAATTTTCTCTTCTTTACTGTGAAATGTTTTGTCCTCAAGGCAAAAATCCTGTAAGACGCTGACGAGTTATGATGAATGAAGTCTTCCTCTGCTAACCTTGTGCCTTGGTGACCAGGATTCATGAAATATCCTTTCCTACGTCCCAAGTGTGTAGGTTTTCTTGGGCTGTTTCCCCATACTAATCCCCTACTCCTTATTCTGGAGGTTCAACACAATTCGAAGTGGCAATTTTCTGGGATAAAATAATCTTACTGAATTTTACGAATTAACTTTTCCCTAATGAAAACTCTTTCCAATTCCCCACTCAATACATTAATATATTTGCGTATGAATAGAAACAAACACTCAATGTATGCTATAGAGGGGAGAAACAACAAATTAGAAAGTATGCTTTTCTTCATGCTTCTTACCTTTATTAATCTTCACAGATCTTAATACTATCACCCCAGTTATTCAAAGTGGCAAGTTCATAGTTATTCTAGATTGCTCTCATTTTTCAAAAAGTATTCATGTTTTGCTACTCATGCTTCTACTAAATCAATTCATTAAATATTTTCCCCATCTATCTCTTCTTCTAATTAATATAGTTTTATTTCTCAGGACTTTCTTAGCTTAGCTCATTGAGTGGATTAATGTATTCCTTCTGCATGTCCCTGGACTCTGTCCTGATACACTGCCACAACTATCTTTAGTAACACACAAGTTGGATCATAATTTTTATCTTTCTTTTGGTTTTCTTCAATAATCTCCCATTGTTTCCAAGAATATGAAATGTCTCTATTTAAACAATACATTATTTGGCAGTTATCTAAGTCAAGGTTTCACAAGGTAGGTTGATAAAGTAGCTTTCTTATTTACTTTTCCCTTGTTACTGAGACAAAATAGCCGACAACCAAAAATTTTAAAAGTCACATTATTTAGCTCACAGTTTGTGGAGGTTTTAGTCCATAATCAGCTGGCTCCAGGATGGCATGGCACAGGGGCAACAGTTCAAAGAGGCAGAAGACAGCAAAAGCAGCAAGACCAAAAGGAGGGAAACAATCTCTTTTCCTCCTTTATATCCTAGGCAGGCTAACTTCCCCACCACCTCTGCCAAGGGTAGGTGTACCACTCACAATCTCTCTGTCCTCCTCTTGCACAAGATAAGGATGTTTACAAAGTGAGGCACTTGGTCCCCTACTGGGTCCCTTAGTTAACAGTGTAAACTTTTGAAGTTGACACAATATAGCAATCCTTGCAGTAACATAGTTACAAGCTCCAATGAACACTGAGAAGCAACCCTGAAGTTTCTAAAAATGAAAGTCTTTGGAAATACAATGCCTTATGAGAGAAGGTCACAGGTTTCCTTGGTTTAGACAGAATACTCTCTTGGCTGTTATTAGAGGTCACTTGAAAATCTCCAGAAGTTTGCCACTTGCAAGACATGCATTTTTCTTAAAATCTTTGTACTCACTTCAGCTTATAAAACATCAACATCCTGTTTACCACTGTGTGAGAACTAATTATGAAAACACTGCGCTACAGACCTTTGCGTTTTCCTGCAGCATCAGCATGAATCTGAAAGATGTCTCTCTGGAGTGTGGTCCAGCTTTGATTTGTTAGGTAGCAAAGTTTTTTCTCATTTGACTCTATAATTGGGTATTCTTGACATTTACTTGTATACCTTTTAGGAAATTACTTTGTCAGGGAACATATGGGCATTGAATTTCTTTGTGAAATAAGTACCCTTCTGAGTCTCTTGTGTATCTTCTCTATGATATGAAATGCACTGTCTTCATTGTTTATATAAGCTCACTCTCATATTCACTCACAAACACAGGCATTCACACAATTTAAATAAACACACACACACACACACACACACACACATAAGCAGAATCTGCACATTGATTCCTGATGCATCAAGTATGGCTTCTATACCATGAGGAGCCAAGGAATTCACCCTGATATTTTTTCTCCCTCTAGAAAGAGTATATTATATGCAAAATCCTCAAGACTGCTAGGATCATTGGAGAGATTAGCACTCCTCTGAGAGGTCTGAAAGAGGTAGAGTATTAATCTCTAACTATCCGCATGTAAATTGCTTGGTTGACATGAGCAGGACAGGTGGAATATAGGGAACAAAATAGAACTTCAGGAAATGTCATCCAGGGATAATTCCCATGGTAGCTGTCCATTGAATGATGCAACTTATTCATTGGCATCATTTCTGATACACAGTTATTAAAATTAAGGGTGTATTTTTCTGTGTTCCACTTTATGCAAAGCAGAACTGCTTATTATCAACTCTGGGGGAAGCAGCACACTCTCACCATTTTTCCTCAGCACTAATCTGTCTCACATAGTGTGTAACATCCTCTGGAGGAACCCTGATGATCTTACCATTCCGTGGTGCATGATGTGAGCGCAGTGAATTAATAGCATCATAATATTTGAACCTGGTAAGCAGAAAATAGTGTACTCATTTTTGTTTCATTCATGTTAGAGAATGTTTTGTACCTAAGCATCATTGTAGAAGATGTGGTTTGCTTTTATTGTGATATATCATTTTTCTATCAGTAATGATAGACGATTCTGTCTTGATATGTTGTATAAATTTGAGTAACAGAGTAAAGAACACAGTATTTGTGGACATTTTGAAGCTTTGTGAACCTGGAATCAATATTTACAGACTGGGAATTCCCTAAACATGGAAGAATGGTATGATTTATGTGCAAAAGTTCAAGTAACCATTCCCACTTTTCGGCATCATGGTTATGATAAAATTTCAGCTTTCCAGACTTCTCTTTGGATTGATCCAATGCTTATTCATGAAGATGAGTCTGGAAGCTGTTTCTCAGTGCCTTGTGATTACACAGTAAGAATCAGATTTTTGTACCAAATTACTGTCACATTAACCAGCAACCCCAGCCCCTGAAACCTACCATTAATAATGTTATCTGTTACAAGATCCAGATTCATAAGCTACACACATATTTTGTGAGTAAAGCAGGTCTGGAGTAGCATGTTGACGGTATGTGAAGTGACTGCTTCATTGTGTCAACTTGAGAAGTCTAGAAGCTTAACTAAGAATCAGCAGTTCTACACCCTGAGGTGTAAGGACATGCTCTAGACTGGCTGTGTATCTCTGGGATGTTGTAATGGTGGATTCATTGTGTCCACTTGAGATATTTAGAAGTGTAACTAAGTGACTCAGCAGGGGGTCAGGGTCCTCACTTTTTAAACGTCCCAAGTTTGTGCAAGAGGAGGGCAGGGGATGATGGGAATGCTGCACCTACCCCAGGGAAAGTAGCCTACTTAGGATATAAAGAAGGAAAAGAGGTTTGTTGCCCATCCACTGTTTTTGCTCTTTTTGCTTTTGCTTTTCTTTTGCCAACTTGAACTGTTGCCACTCACCTTGCCACCTTGCCTTGGAGCCTACTGATTATGGACTGAAACATCCATAAACTGTGAGCTAAATAAAACTTTTCCTTCCTTATTTTTTGGCTTCAGGTACTTTGTCTCAGCAATGAGAGAATCAAGACTATCTATTATCCAAATTCTTCTTTTCCGGTCTCATCTTTATCTCCATTTTTATCCCCCTCCTTCACCCCAACCTCCTCTGTGAAATCCTAAGGGTTCTATACACGATTCCCAGGAGATGATTCATTCCTCACTGAGCTACAACTTGACAAACCTAAGGGCAAAATGTGGATTAAAAACTCACAGGAGCATGTAGTTTAAGCAAGAGATATGAGAGTGTCTTTCAAATTATCTCAATTTAAGTGTTGAGATATTTTTTATGCTTTACATGGGTTAATACTCCAAAAATGTGTTTCAAGAAGATGGAAAGCCAAGCCACTAACTGGAATAAAATATTTGTGAAAGACATAGCTCATACAGGACTGTACTCAAAATAAACCAAAGATTCTAAAGGATCAACAATAATGAAAGATCAACCCAACTGAAAACAGGCTATACACCACGGCAGATTGCACACTAAAGAAGATATGCAGATGGTAAGTGACAGCTAAAATCATGCTTCATGGACACCAAGACATCACAGAGTAAAACAGTGAGCTGCCGGGGCAAAACTGTTGCAGTGCCGGATTCCGTGACCATGGACAACCTAGAATGCTGGAAGAGGGTGGGGCAGTGTGGGGGTGTGGGAAATGGTGCAGCACAAGGCGGTGGTTTCTTATAAACCTGAACATAGTTTCATGATTTAGCAGTTGTGCTGCTTGGTACTTACCCAAAAGAATTAAAAATTTAGGTTCACACAAAAACCTGCACACACGGTGATAGCACAAAATACGGGAAGAAACTGAAAAGTGTTTCGGTATGTGAATAGATAAATAAAATTTGTTAATCAAGATAAGCGAGATCTGAAAAGACAAGGAGAAAAGTTAAAATATTTTTTACTAAGTGAAAAACACCAATATGGAAATTTTATGTGTCATTTGGTTTCAACTATATGACTCCCTGGAAAAGGTGGAGACAAAAATCAGGGCCAGGTTTAAGAGGGCAGGGACGAGTGACCATGCAGAGTACAGAGGAAGTTTTAGAGCAGTGACGCTAATCTGTACATATTATAATTACAGATGTGCAACATTACATGTTTGCCTAAATGCAGAGGTGTACCTTACCAAGAGTGAACTTTGACATCGGTTAGATTTGAGGTGATGTAGTTTCTTCAGTTGTAACACATGCACCAATCTGATAGGGGATGTGAATCATAGAGGAGGTCACGCACACGGTGGACAAGAAGCAGATGAGGTATCTCTGTGCCTTCCTCAAAATTTGAATACGAACATGAAATTGCTCTTAAAATAAACTCAAAATATCAGCTGATGCTATCATAGGATAAGATGTGGGAAAAGCAAAATGTAATCAAATATATGAGGAGTTTTACCTTTCTGAATATTGGAAATGTGGAATTAGTGGACATAGGACTACATAAAGGCAAATAACCTTTTTAAAGAATGAGACTTTTTCCCTTAAGTAATTGCAATCTAGTTAATATCCTCAGAACATAAACAATCCTATCAATCATTCCTTTTTCCTGGAGAATGGTGTAGGAAGGTAGAATGGACTAATACTGTCTATAAAATATTTGATGTGGTACACAGAAACTTCCAAATAAAAAGTTACAGCAAATTTGGGAGAGAAGTACACCAACAGAAATTTATCACTAATAATATGTTACTTTTATTATTGCTTTGATTTAGCAAGATTTGATTTAGCAAGATTTGGAAGACCCCAAAACAAGTGTTAACTAGACATAATCAATTTTATCCCGTGTTTATATCTTTCTAGATGTTGTTTCTAGTTTTCCTCATAAATCCTCTGAGATTTAGATATTGTTTTCTCAATTTAATAGATAAGGACAAGAAGCTAGGGCAAAATTAAGTAGCTTATCTGTGAGATCTGTTATTTGACGTAGAAGGTATGTAAATGGAATCAGTAGTTAACATACTGATGGTCTCCACAATATTGAAAATTAAATGTTAAAAACATATATGCTCTCAGCAGGAGAAGCCATAGAGGGGTGAAAAGTTGTGGTTATCAGAAAGATTTACTAAGATATAGGACTGACACTGGATAGTGTTATTTGGATGAGAATACAAATAAATATTTTAAGATGAAATAAATGATTACAACAAATGTTATTTATATGAATTTCAATTTACAGCTTCTTTATACAATCCCTATTTGTTTTTCTTTGCTTCATTCATACACACAGCCTTAGTACCGAAGAATCAGGAAGAATCAAGAAGAAACAATAACCCACAGCTGGGAAGGGTTGCTGGAAGAATAAAATTAAACTTGAGGCATTTTATCAGTTTTTGATCAAGTGGCAACTATGAAGGTGATTCTGTTTCGACTTCCTTATATCTCCTCTCTATCACTCCTGGAAAACCTAGTTTCTACTTGGAAAATGAAAAGAAGGCGTGGATTTTTTTTTTTTGGGGGTGTGTGTGTGTGTGTGTGTGTGAATAAGAGGGCACGGGGTTTAACAAGTTCACCTATATCTTTACAGTGGGGAAGGCCATTTAAAGGGGAAATGGAATTCGGGTCGGGACAAGAAGAATGCATGAAAGACACTTCTTTGCCTTTGTCATCACAGACTTGCTGAAAACATTTGACAAAAACCCATTTAGATTGTAAAGTTCGTAAGAGTTCTCTGGGAGCCCTATTTGGTCATGTTCACTGATGAAGTTAGGGAAATTAGTAATGCAGTCTTTCTGTGACCTCTGAAAGGACCTTTCTTCTTTCATTTCTTCATTTCCTACACTGGTTAGCCCCATGGCAGCTTATCAGCTACATTTTATATTGCACATTTAAGTTCAGAGCCTTTTTCTTAACAATATATCAAATAATGCCTGCACCTTTGTTGGCTCAGACTCTGAAAATGTCAGAGCTTTCTATTTATAAGAGAACCTTGAAATCCTTTTTAGACTGCTAATTACAAATATGCTGAACTTGTTGCCATAATTTTTCTTCAGATGCATAGCAAGTAGTTACTGTAGCACTTCTGATTTCTTTGAGGTCAGGAACCATTGAGAAATTAACTTAGCAGAAAAATTACCATTTATTCCACAAACTTGCTAAGGTAAGTTTTTCAAGTTTCACATCTGATGCAAGGTGTTTGTTTAAGTCATTGTTTCTTTGTAAAGTTACCATAAAGCATTGTTTTTTATGAAGTGGACAGGCAATGACTATGTGGTTTTGACACATCATAATTTCATGTGATTGATTGATGTCATAAATACAAGCTATTACATATTTTGTATATAACAATTGGTATTTTGAAACCACAAAATGATTAGTCTTTCCCACATCCCATATCTTATATCCCAGTCTTGTTCTGGAAAGTGTGTTTTACCTACCTACTAATTGTAAAGGGATTATTTATTGGAGGATGTTGGCGTATATGAAGCCAAACCATTTGGCAAACCAAATCGCCTTAATTGATTCCTTCATTTACTTTACCCTTTTTACTCATGCTGAATTAGTGATTCAGAAATAGACATAAGTCATTATGGAAGCCAGAGATATTTATAGAATTTGGCTGAAGTTAAAGATCGTATGAACAATAATTAAATGGTTTTCTATAGACATGCTGTTTAAAAATAAAAGATGCTTTGAATATTGTGGCACCTACTGTGTTACCAGTACTATCAGATCCTTGTGGTTTACAGGGGACTCCTTGTCTGCACACCGACTCCGGGCGGAGTGCTGAGTGGAAGCTGAGTTTCAGGTACACTGTGTACTTCCATTCTGATCCCAGACAGTCTGCAACTGAGGACTGGCTAGCAAAGGTGATAGTGAGCCAGATCCTATTAGCTCAGGGGACCCACTTGGATCCAATTCATGCTTCCTGCGAGCTCAGGCCACTCGCACTGTCTTTTGAGACACGTTTGCTCCCTCTGTGCTTTATTTTTCTACCCTCATTCACTTTTTCTTGAGAGTACTTCCCGAATCGATAATGTGGAACAGGCATATATTTCAAACTTTGCCGTGGGGAATTCGCTCTGAAGCAAAGTATATAATCAGTTACTATGCAAATAAAATAAAATTTATCCCCAGAGACTGTTTAGGAAAACACATAATGTTTCTTTCTTGAGAAGTAGTAGTGAATCTTTAAATGTCATATGAGATCTACTTAAAAAACTGGCTTGTATCCCCTGCCTTGGTTGTTACTAACCCAATATTACACTTGTGTTTTAACATTGTTTTCCATCTGTCCATAAAACATAGAATACTGAGCATATGCACCTGTTTTTCGCATGACATTGTCATAGAAGCCCAAACCAGAGGTGCCTCATTTTTGAAAGCAGTCCAGCACGGTCTTTTTATTCATGAAAAGAATTAAAATAGTATCATTCATAAAATCATGATGATATTATAAAAATAGGTTTCTCTCCCTTAACCTCTGATCTTTATCTATTATTGGTCTCAAATATTGCTTATGTAGAACAGGTGTCTACAAGTTTACACAATGGACTACCTTATGAATATAAAGGAATAATGTCCATAGCAGGAAATTCTTCATATAATTCATTTGGAAATTTTCAGTGATATTGAAGTAGCCACACAACTATGCTATCAAGAGTTTTATGATTAAAAATATAAGTTTGGAGTCATACTAGATTTATTCTTGAATCTGATCTTTTTTGCACATGAGAATTGTTCGCATTTAACTAAGTGTTCCTCCTTTTCAAAACTTGAGAAAGAACTAAATGATAGTGCTTAAGCTAGGATGAAAACAGTGACTACCAAAGATACCTAAGTCCTTGTGTTAGTCAGTTTTCCCATCACTGAGAACTAATTCCCAACACACATAGCTTAAAGGAGAATTTCAATGTGTCTTGTAGTTTAAGGGGATTTGGCCTGTGATTACCTGACTCCAAGTCAGAAAATTCACAGTGGAGAGGCATGGTAAAGTGAAGATGCTAAGTTCAGGGGAGCTGGGAGGCAGAACAGAGGAATAGTATGAGAGAAGAAGTGAAGGACAAATGTAAAACCCAAGATCATGCCTCCATGACTCACTTGGGCTTACATAAAAGTGTGTTTTGTTCAGTTGTTACTAAGTCAATTAAATTAATTAAATCAGCTTACTCAGCACATTTCTCCCCTTCTACACTTGACACCTAAACACGTCACCTTAAGAAAGCATATAGTATCAAATAAAACAATAACAAATTAAATATTCCACCTAACAAGTTACAACTCTCCTGTGTATAATCACAACAATCCCTTCCTCATAGTCTCAAAAGATTCAGCATTTTTCAAAAGTCTAAGTCAAAATCTCTTTGCAGACTCAAAGTAAACTCTTAGCTGTTAAACTCTGTAAAAACAAAAAGGCGTTTCATGATCCAGAGGTACAATGACGCAGGTAAACATTCCTATTCAAAAGAGACAAATAGTAAAAATGGAAAGGAACTGGACCAAATAACAATATTAAATCCTCTGGCTCTGTCTGTGGTTTCCAGAGGGCTTGGGCAGCCCCACTTTACAGCCTTGTAGGTTGTAGGCTGGAAAGACTCTTTTGGGCTGGGTTCACTTACTTCCTGCAGCTTTTCTGACCAAAGTTTCACATACCTGGCATCCCTGCTTTCCTGGGGTCCTCATTGTACCTTTGGCTTCATAAACTGCTTTCAGGAACTTCTTATAACTCCTTATGGGCTGCCTAAGCCTTCCCTTGATATGTGGGTGGAACTATAACTTCACAACCGGTACATGCTGCATGCTGCATAACATCAGCATCGCGTGGGTAATACCATAATCTGCTCTCAGACGGAGCAGTGGCCAGGCCCTCTTGCACTGTGGCTGTAGTAGTTTCTGAGTGCTTGGACAGGCGAGCATCATAAAAGGAATTCCAGGGAACCAGTTCCCAAGGAGACCTTTCTCCAGCAGAGGTTCAAGGAACTTTCCTCCGAAATAAAAGGGTGACAGTTTTGTAACCCTCAGCCTGAAGTGTGTGGAGTTTTGATGATTTATGATACCGTAAATACACCTTTCCCTTTGTCCCTGTATAAAAGACACGGTCTCTTTTTAGCAGTGCAGTCGTATCTCCCTTATAGACAACTTCACACAAGATTTTCCTTGGAGTCTAATTTAAGTTTTTCAGGTTTTCTTGTTCTGTCTTTTGCCTCCAATTTTGATTATGAGTCAGGTTAAGAACAGCCACTGATACCCATGCCCCACCCTAACTGTTGAGCAACCCAGGAATTTCATTTGCAAAATCAAAGTCACCTACCCTTAAACTCAGTCTCCTGAGAAGTCTCAGGACATGGGCAAAATATAGGCATATTTGTGCTTTTGTTTTGTTTTAATGGAATGAAGCATGCACAGCTTCTAGTCCAGTTCCCAAAAGAGTTCTCAACCCCTGCTGTATCTTAATGAGTCTGACCTTTGCCTTTTGCTTCCTTAGGATTCTGGCCTTGGGTGGTCTGACCGCTGTCATCCATCAAGCACTGCTTGAAACACTCTGCAGCCTGAATCTCTAACCCTTACACAACTCCTTTCACAAACTTCTGACATAGGCTTCTGAACCACATGGTCACGTTCACTCTAGGAATCTCACACTCAGTATCAATTTTTTTTATTATTGGCTTTCTTATCGCTGGGACATAATAGTGTAACTGAAAGGAGCGAAGGGATAATTTGCCCCACAGTTTCCGGGGGATTCAGCCCAGGATCAGCAGGAATCTAAGGCAGATGGGAAAAGCTGCTTAGCTCATGGTGGACTGGAAGAGGAGCAGAGGAGAAGCTCTAAAGAAGAAGATCCAGGAACAAATATGGTTCCCAAAGTTCCCCCTCTTAGATCCACTCAGAAGTTCTTCTCTAATCACCTCAGTGGCTCCCAAACCAATAAAGCTGACCAGATTCTCTTAATCACTACATTCCTAAATCTCAGGGGCTACAAGTGTTCCCTTTCATGGCAAAATGGATGTTGAGGATGGGACTAAGTTAGTGATAAATAAGATGGACACAGGATATTGGGACAGGGAGATTATCCTGTTATTGTCTCTGTGGGCCCTACATGTGGTCATAAATGTTCTTTTGAGAAACATACAGAAGGTAATTTGACTGCAGAATTTGAGAAAAAATGCAGTGAAAGAAGTAAAAATTTAATTGCTAAATTATCAAAAATGAGGAAGAGGCCACAAGTGATGGAAAAGCTGAACGACATGAGGCAGTAGATTATCTCCTCCCAGTCTCCAAAGACAAATAGCTCTGCTTGCAACTTTATTTTAACTTAAGTGGAACTTATTTTACATGTATGTCTTTCAGGAATGTAAGAGAATAAAGTCACACAGTCTTAAGTCATCAAATTTGTGGTAACGTGTTATATCAGCACCAAAAAGCTAATACAGGACACTACACTCACCAATTTCTAAATCAGGTTTAAGTGACACAAGGTCCGTATATTGCGAGACCAATGCCTGTGATAGTAAATATTCCCTTAGGGATTAGGCGACAGGATGTCTATAGTTTTTGGTGTACTACATAATTTTAGAAATTCAATGCTCTGTTCTTTGCCTTTCATTAATGGGTCTTCTGTCACTGCTGAAACAGTAAAGAGTCTAAACAACAAAGTAAGAACTGACAGGAGAGGCTGAATTATTACTGTGGAAGAAAAGAATGTAGAGATAAATTCATTCTTTATGTTCACATCAAGATACACTCTTAATACAGTAAAATGGAAAAAAGAAAAGATAAGAATTTTAAAATTACATGAGTTACACCATTTTTCTGGGCCTTGCTTAAACTTTTGCTAATCAGTCAGGTTGCAAATAAAACATGGTCTACCAAGGATCAAATGGGTGTATTCATCAAATTAAGTTAATGCACATGCACAAACACATACAAATTCTCAAAGAACCAAAAATTTTTTATGCTTGCTGCCAAAATGGAGAAAAGTCAGTGTCCTTTGCCTTTCCTCTGTACCTCTTCCTTACTGAACAAAATAAAAATGATAACAAAAGGCAATTGGTTATTATTCATAGTTATCTTTATTTGTCCAGTGCTCAGTTTTATATTACCTGAAGAATTGGTCATATAGAATTAATTCACTTTTATAGTTTTTCATCTCGTTAGCAATTGCACACCTATACCTTCAATGAATACTAATATACGAAGATATGAATGAGTTTATACTTTTATAGTATGTAATATCTAAGGGGTTAGAAGCCTACACTTCAGCAATGAAGGTTTAAGATCTTATGTTGCAAAATACTACAAGTATATGGACAGAGAAAGCATGGCAAGACAAATGAATAAAAGAAACCTCAGCATTTGCTTCCTAAAAGAAGTATACTATATTTTTATTGGCAGTAAATAAATACATTTTACTGTTTATAAGCAATAAATAATTCTATGTTTATATAAATTCTACTACTCATAGGCAATAAATAAATAAATTCTACTATTTATAAGCAATAAAATCACACTGAAACTGAAAAATACTGTTGTTCTCAGTTTTAAATTGGTGTGAGTATAGATTCTTTAGGGAAAGTGATGTAGGAATGGTTGATAATAAGCTGTCTGTGAATACACACTTATTCCTTAATGAATAGAGGAGGATAAATCGCATTCTCTGTCAGTTCCGACCAGTGTGTGGCTGGTCCCATCTCAGCAGTGGCAATCAAGTGAAGAGAACCATTTAGATGCAACGTTTGCTTTGGCTCAGGTTTGGGTCTGGGATGAGGTTTCCTCCAGATGGACTAGCTCCATGCACAAACGGGTTTGCCTCTTAATTCAACTGCTGAAATTAGGGACAAACTCTGAGAAAGCACTTGGCAGTTAAGAGAGACAGCAGGAGCAGAAGTGGTGTCAGCAAGCCCTCTTCTCCTTCCTTTGCTTCCTATTGCCTGGAAACTATGCAAAGCACCTGCCTTGCTTTGCAACCAAGTCTGGACAACTGCAGCTTCAGAATGAAGTCTCTTTGCACAAGGCCATTGTATCAGCTCTTGTCCTCTGATTTGATAGAAATTCCTGTTGAGTCATGTCAAAGCATATGCAAGGGTTGTTAAGAAACATCAAATGACCAACTGAGTACCCTGAGTTACATCATCTCAAGGGATTAAACTTTGTGTATTTTAAGCTTCTTGACAGTGTATTTTGCAGGAAAGTATCCCTCAGTAAGGCCAGACTGGTCCCCCAGAATGTTAAACTCTGAAAAGAACATGAAGAAATGTACTGCATTAAGACTGCTGTTCAAAAGATAAGATAAACAAGGAGTGATGAAAATGATGTTATAAGATTGTTGATGGTTGGATAATAAGCTGTTGCTACAGCATAAGAAATTTCTATAGAGGTTGCTCCTGAGAGATTAGTTTGGGTTGAAATTTGTGGTAGGCAGAATTATGCCTGCCAAAAATACCTACTTCCTAATACAGAAAACCTACAATGTATTAAGTTATCTGGCTAGATAGAATTAACTTGTGAAATAGAAAACTTTAAAATACAGGGATTATTCTGGAATGTCCAAATTTATACTACACAAAGACGGATGTAGTTTAAATATAAGTGTGGAATCAGAATCAGAAAGTGCTGTGTAGGTACCACATTACTTTGTTTGAAGACGGATAAAGGGTCCACACATGCGCACGTTTTCAAGGAACTGGAATTGCCCAACATATGGACTCTTCCTAGCTCTTTCAAAGCACCTTATACAGCCTTGCAAGCACCTTGATTTTAGTCCACTGAGATACATTTCAAATTTCTATCTTTGCCAGTGGTAAAAAAAAAATGAATTTGTGTTGTTTAAACTACTGCATCTGTGGTAAGCAGATATAGTAGCATTGAAAAACAGAAAGGTCTTAGAATGAGCACACAGTAATAATGCTTAGTAGTGTACCGAATATCTGGTTATAATAAGAACTTTTGCAGATCGTAGATTTCTGTTGGTTTGTCCTGAGAAATGGTGGATGGAAATGTAAAATGGTTCAGTAGAAGTGACGGTGAGAAACTCTCCTCTTTCGAGTGGTTTGGGGATAAAGGAGGAGATCTCAGGCTTTCCTGCTAATTATGTTCCATGGATCTTTTTCCTGCAGCTCAATTTGCTAGCTTCTGCTTTTTCCTCCTCTCTCTTTTTAATATAATTTAGACCTCATGTGGCAAACGTTTAACCATGTGCTAATTTCTCTCTGTGATCTTCCATAGAAATGACTTCATTTCCCCTGTCTACAGGATGTACGGGAAAAAAAGGCATCCAACACATCCTACATGTATTTTCAATTTTTATGTGTGTGACAGTGTTCTGATAATCAATATGACATTTTTAAAAAGCCTCCTTCTTTCTATATTTCATGATAAAATGCAATGACAAAGGATGATGGAAACATCAGTGGAGGATCTTTGAGCATGAGGAATTCATAGAAACAGGGATTGACTTTACTGTCTGCATAAATTAGACGCAGTGTTCTTGTATCAAACACTCAGTCCTCAAGGCAATATAGAAAGTCGTGTATTTTTATGATAATTTACATAGATGGGGCAAGTTTGAAACTGCTAACAAGAATCTCACCAGGACTCAAATCTGAATCTCTTGGCACCAAATCCTTCACTCTTATGAACTCTCCTATGATTTCTGCAATGAGGTCTCAGAAATGATTTAATTCTCTGGGTCTGGAATACAGACATGAGAGAGGCCTCAGGCCTCCTGTCTGCAGGAAAGGTTTGTGGCTGAGAATCACGGGTGAACACGTGAGGAATGAGCAGTGCGTTGGCTTTGGAGACATCCACACCCAGTCTCGCTTTTCCTTTCCCTTTGCCTCTGCCATGGATTTATTCAGTACTGCTAAAGGCATGTGTGCAAAAGGCTGCTTCTGCATGTGTTTGCATTCATATCTGCATAGCTGGAGCCAGAAAGAGGTGAACATTCTGATAACATCCAAATTATTAGTAGTAATTTCTATGACTGATTTAATATTCCAATATTAGCAATGTATTAACATTATTAAAAAATACCCCTATAAAAATTATTTCTGTAGATTCTGGATGAGTCATTATTTCAGAATAACATCATCTGCCAGAGTAGGTATATGATAAGATTTCAGAATTCTGTAAAGGGTTGGAAAAATATTTTCATAAAGTATCATCTTTACTAAAATATTTGATCTAAAACAAATTAACTTATGCACCAGTTTCAATGTTTTTATACTGAAACACACTGTGCAAAGGAAAACAATATTCTTGCCATTTACTTAAATGATAAATCACAAAAGTTTTAATAATTCTGTTCACAATGTGCCATTTCAGTTTCTATAACCACACAATCCAGAATCAAGTTTACTACTCTCAGATCACAGGTTTCTGTTTTTCCTGTGGAAAAGTTGTAAATGCATTCATACTTTATAATGTCATTGTTACATATTTTCTGCAATTTATATTCCTAATTAAATGAGTTGTACTTGTAATTAGCTAAACTTGACTGGCACATAGTCATACAAATGGGTATCCATTATTTACAGTACATTTGTTAAGATAGGCTGTGAGGTGGCTTTTAACATCCACAGGCACATTTAGAATTACAGAGACAACAGATGAAGTGATTGTCTGCAACCCGACGTGGAGAGTAGTGTCTCATTTCCTTTCTAGTAATTCCTCCTCGTGCATGAGCAGTGCTGCAGCTGCAGCAGTTGCTCAGTAACACGTTTTTGGATGAATCATTGATTCACAGGTGAGATTCTTTGTATTCCATGATATTGCATAATACCTGTGTAATTCAGTAAGCTGGAAGTCAGAGAATATTTCTAGTTAGAATATTTGAGGCTAACTGCCTCTCTGTTACCTACAGAATGAGCCCACTATTTCCTTGAAAAGATAAATTCTCTTTAAATTTAAAATAATGTATTAGATCTCAAGTTGTGTTTTTTTTTAAAGTTGAGGTACAGGAACTCCTCAGTGTGATATCCTTGTTTAAGCTTTCAGCAGCAATCTTTTAATTCTCTAAAACTGAAAGAAAAAAACGTGTTCTGCTATGTATTTTTCTGTGACGAGTTTGCACAGTTCTCATAAGGTTGTCATAGACTTTACGGTTCAAACTATGTATTTAAGAACAGCGTTGCCCTTGGTTCAAGCAATTGCTCTTATGATCCCTTCACAGGGAACCAGGATTTCCAGATACTGTGCTGGTAGAGAGGAAAAATGGAAGAAGATGACGGGGAGAGGAACAGATTTGGGGAGGGAGAAGGGAAGAAGGAAGGGAGGGGGAAACAGAGGGAGCTAGCAAGGACGGATTTAGATTTGCACGCCAATGGTCTGGGAAAAATAATTTTCCCACATAAATTTAATCACTTGGTTATGAAATCACTTAGTGGTTCAACATTTTGTAAGATGTTTTCTTTTAAAAGTTTTTCAGCAGAAGAATGTAAAACCTGAAGCTCTGACAGTCTCTGTAATATGCTTTAAGCCTGCAAATGTTGCAATTTGCAGTTAATCATTTTTTGATTTATGTATTTAATATAGTTATAGCTTAGCATGTAGTGTTGTGATGAGATAACCCAGTCTAATTGAGGTGAGATATATGAGAAACCATTCTATCCAGATTCAAGCACCAGTGACTAATTTCACAGGGCAGGCAGCATAAAGGAGTTCAATAATCAGCATGATACAGGCAGAAGAAATGCCCCGATCATCAGTGTACAAATAATGTGCATAAGCCAAAGCTTAAAGTGATGCTCCATGGCGCAGAGGGAACCGCAACAGTCTGCAGTAGAAAAAGATGGGATTCTCATTTATTTAAATAAGAAATATACAAATCCTACTGTCAGGGAAATAAGTGACTATAGCTTCCATCTTTAGATGATGAGCCCTTTTTTTTTCTTTCTATTTTCTTATTAAAATATTTTCCTATCTTACTATTAAAATCATATTCTTGAAGTCTTGGATTTCACACCTTTCACTAGCTGTGGAGTAAAACTAGCTATAAATCACTGTTATGTAAAAACAATTTTTCCTTATTTAACCTCCTATATCTCAGAACCCACTTTATAATTAGATTCCAGGCCTGTTGTGCCCTGGAACACGTATATGATTATGCAGTTTAGACTGAATTGTTTTGATATCAAATCTGTAGAATAGGGGATAGTTCAATTGTTTTTTTTTTTTCAAACCCCAGATGATCGTGTCTTGGAGTATCAGCTACCTCATAGTAATTTCCTAACCCGTTTGAGCACGGCCACAAGCAATTCATCTTCAGTTCCTCAACAAGAGGTGGCTCAGGCTGTGTGCTAGACCGTCTCCTCCTCAGTCACAGAGCCATGCGTGGCCTGAGATCTAGATGCTCTCTTCCAGCTGTTCTTTGAAGTAAAACCCCGGGGCCTAAAGTTTGTTTCTCAGAGCATTAGGCTGTCATGCAGCTATTGATCTAAGGCTCCCCCTGAAATAACAGAGAAAAGAATAAAAGTGTGTCCTTTTCAATGCATGTGCTTGAAAGTAGCTACTGAATAGCAATTCTGTTCATGACTCTATCGGGAGGGTCATGAAATTCGCTATGTATGGTTTCAACACACGTGTCTGCATTAAAATATTGAATCTCTAATAAATCATATTTAAAGATCTGTATAAAGGAAACATATTTTCTAACTATGCAACATTTGAAAAATTTTTCTCAATTAAAGCTGTAGAAAATTTTAGGAATTTATTTTTAAAGAAATTATTTCATCTCTTTTGAAAAATGCCTATATCAAGTTCTCTAAAATCATGCATGCTAGATGACATCATTTATACAGATATCATCTGGAAAATATAGATCCAATGGACACCAATAGGAGAATTTGTTTTTATTTTAGTCATTTAAGGTGAAGTATTATTTTAAAATAATTCTACAGTCAAGTCAATTTCCTAGCTTTTCATTTAATTAAATTTATCTTAATGTGCAGTAATTAAAACTGGACTTCACTGGTTTAGGAATTTAGACCAGGTAAATTTTTAGCATTTTAAGAATTTATAATTTAAATTTCTTGTGTTAGTCCTTTTTCCACTGCTGTTTGAAAATATCTGAGTAATTAATTTATAAAGAAAAAGGAATTCTTCGGGTTTCACTTAGGTGTTTCTAGTCTGTGACCAGCTTTCGCCTTGCTTTGGGGCCCTGGTGAGGGAGCTATGTTAGCAAGCACCCACTGGAGGTGAGTGAGTTGTATCCCACACCAGGTGGTCAAAAGGGGAGAGAAAAGCCAAGGTGTCTCCATGCCCTGTGAGAGAAGCTGCACGTGGTCAAAAGCCTTCCTACCTCCTCCTTCTAGAAGGTTCCAAGTATCATCCAGAGAGGTCAGCTTATGGGGACATTCAAGATAGAAACTATAGCAGTCTGTTTCACTGACAATATAGCTTGGCTCTACTGGGTCTTTTCTTTAATGAAATCTTCAGTGAAACTTCTAAGTATGATTTTAAAGAAATGACATTTCTTACAAGTACATAGAAAAAGCGATTTAGCCTAAATACTTCTAATTATTTTATTGAATATACAATTTCTTATGTCACCATATTATATCAGGAAAACTGATTTTCTGGGTGGTATGTGTTTATAATTATTGTGTTTCTGTGATCACTCTGATAGGGTGGGGATTAATCAATTGTTAATTATAAATCAAGGGAATGGTTTACTTGCTTTTTATTCATTTTATTCTTTGACTTACACGTTATTGCATGAAGAAGTTTATTAACAATATGTTTCTTTTCTGGAGTTCAAGCTGCTGTATAGATTTCAATTCCTCCAAAAATTACTAAAATATACTTCTTGTTAATATGTTTTCCTTTCACTAATCATACTTAATTTTGAATCTAATGATATTATACAATTTGTACAAAAAATCCCTGTAAATTCTACAATCGCATTTTTATTCTATGTGACCTGGTGAATTGCTGTGCAAATGAGTTTATTCTGTAAACATTTTCTGATTCTACTTGGAGAATTTGACCTGTCCTTTGCCTGGGATGAGCGTAAGTATGCTGATTGCTGCATGAAGGAGTCTCCTCTACCATCTTCACTCCCTCTCTTCTTGTTAATCAAAAATATTTCCATGCCCTGTTAGTTTCCTGTCATTCTGCCTCCACGCTAAATATGCAATGGTCACTAGCAAGTGATAGTAAAAGTTCTTCTCTGTTCTCTGTCTCTGTCTGTCTCTCTCTCGTTCTCTCTCTCATGTTGAATTGAATAAAAGAATACATTTATTACTTTAGTTTCTGAATATACAATGAATATTATATTTAAGTACAGAAAAATAATGCTATATTTAATAGTAAAATAAGACACAATAAACACATATTTGTTTGGACTTTTGTATGTCCAGATTACATTTGCTATGTATGGTTTCAACACATGTGTCTGCATTAAAATGTTGAATCTCTAATAAATCATATTTAAAGGTCTGTGTAAGGAAACATATTTTCTAAATATGCAACGTTTAAAAATTTTTCTCAATTAAAGGGGACAAAGCACATACTACAGAATCAGAGAATGCTGGCTTTCAATCAGGGGAGTGTAAGGAGTGGAAAGTATTGTTAGTATCTCACAATGAAAGTTAACAGAAACACTAATGAAGAATTTAGGTTTTCTGAATAATTACATTTAAAATTCATTATATAGGACATATATTAGTAAGAAATCAACTAGGTTTTCTGAACTAATAAGTTTAATTAATTAAAATACAGAGAATAAATGAGAGAAAATTTCAAGGATTGTCTTTGCCTCATTATGAATGCCCATCAGTATGTCCTAAAATATTTATCTTTCACAGAAGTGACAAAATTAATCTTTCTTAGTTTGATGGAATTTTTATCTCATGACTTTTTCTTCATTGGCAGTAAGCACTGACAATAGAATTGAATACCATTATAAAGCTTTTTGATGATTTTTTGTCTTTTCTCTGACATTATTTTTCAAGCAAAGTTTCTTTTAAATAATCCACAAATATAACAAGTCATTGACTCTCTTTGTTCCTTATCAATACTACCAACTTCCTAATTCAACAAATGCAAGTGCGTGTTGTTGCCCTCTATTATTCAAAATATCCATTTAATTGCTTCAACCATCTTTAAATTCAATTTTCTTTAAGATAAGTGTGTACACTATTATCAAAATTTTAAATGTAAGTGATGCTGTGTATTTTGTTCCACAAAATTATCAAGATCTAAATTTTTCCCTTCTTTTTATTAATTTGTTCATTTATCTGGCATCATTTTAAGGTAATCTGAAAATGTAATCAATTAAATGTAACATAATGCAAATATAATAAGATGTAGTATGATGTAAATGTAGTAAGTTAGGACAAAGAAAGCGACAAAGAAAAAGCAAAACTGAAGAATGATACATCAAAATTGCCTTTGTGAAAGAAGGTCTCATGCATAAAACTGAACTTACAAAACCAAACTGCTTCAATAAACCTTAATATTTCTATAAATTTAAAATTTTACTGGCCCTCACCTTTATATCCTTTCTGTGATGTCACATTCTGAGGTTCTTCATTGAGCTCAATGCATTTTATTTTGACCAATGGACATTACCTGCCTTTCTGAAATTGTGCATAAGCACAATCTGATATTCTTTGGTGTTTACCTAAAGATTGTCCTCACCAGACTTCTCACTTTTATTTTATCGGTCCTCATTTCCATATCTTTCATCCTTTCGACCCTTTTTTTTGTTTATGGTTTTTTTCTAATACACTTTTTTATTGGGGGAGGGAATATAAAGTGTGGGGGAAATATATGAAAAATTGAATATTGATTAAGAAAAATATAAGCCTTCATTTTACCCATTTTTCTATAACTAACGGGATTTCATTCTTTATCTGTACCTTTAACTGTATCTCTATGTGTCTGTTTCTGTGATGTATCGGTATCTTTATCTGTATACGTATCTACCTATATCTACGCCCTATTTTTATCTGTTGATGGGCACTTAGCCTGATCCCATATCTTGGCCATCGTAAATCATGTCACAATAGACATGGTGGTCCGGGCATCTCTTCCGGACGCTGCCTTCGCATCCTCCAAATTCACGCTCAGCGGTGGGGGTGAATGGATGGAACAGAGGGTCATTATGTTAAGCAGAATAAGCCAGAAACAGAAAGAAAAGCTTCAGCACATATTTTCCCCTCTATGTGAAATCTGAAAGAAATAGAGGAGGCAGGATTCAGGACCGGGGAGGGCGCTGGAGGAAAGACGGTAAGGAGAGGGCAGAGAAGGGATGGGTGAAGGTTGGGTGGACCTGGTTAACACACTATGTGAATACTGCTCATTTGCTTAGTTAATATGTAAAGATTGTAATAAAAAGGAAAATTCAAACTTATTTAAATTAAAATCATACTCAAATTATGTATTTATTTTGAAATATTTATTTTGTAATATGCTCTTCTTAGAGTTATTAAATTCTTCCAAATCTCGTATTTAAAGAAAACCTAAAAGATGATCCTTTAGAATATTTCCCACATCTTGTAATTTATGCATCTATATTTTCCCTCATAATCAAGGGAAGTTTTAAAAAAGTATTATTTGCACATATTTGCAGAATTTTACATATTTAGTGTTACCTTGAAAAATGCTTGTCCAGGTTAGAATTCTTCTGGTTTCAAGTGACAGAAGCCGCCATAAATTAATTGATACAGACAATGGAATCTCCTGAAAGGTTCTGTGGCAAATTATTGAACTGGATGTGGGATGGAATCATTAAGACTCCAAGAATTATCACAATTCTCTACCTCTCACCTGTCTTTCTCATTTTCTCCACATGGTTAAATCCTTTCCTACCGCCATCAAAGAATATCTCTTCCTGTCCATTTATTCCACATGCCCAGGAACAGTTATGACTGGTTTGCATGGAGTCACAAGTGTACCATTTAGCTGATTTTTCTGACTCATAAAAGTGAGGAAATAGAGTTGATCAGGCTGGGGTTATAGGCCTAAGCTAGTATGATTATCACCTGATTGTGATTGGAAGTCTCTCAGAATAATATGGTTTGAATGGATAATAAACATTTTTTTTAAAAAAATGTAGGAATACCTGTTAGCTTAGAAAAGTGAAAACAGTTGTGGCAATCAAGAATATAATTCAGAAGATATTAATGTTTCATATTTCATTATTTACATCCCCTGTATTCAATAATGAGAAAGGCAGAACATGAATAAAATTTAAGAAAAATGAAAACAGAGAAGATGCATAACAGAAATTTTCTTAATTTCCTTGTTTTCATTATACTGAGTGATGTATTGTGAATATATGAAATATTTTCTCTTCTATAGGCAAGTTCTTGTCTAAAGCACATATATGACAAACAGGTTTATTCTACTTCAAGTTAACAGAAAAAGATGAAATAGAACATTGTAAACTCTCCGCCAAAGTCATGAACTTTTTGCGTTGAAACCACCGCCCGTCTCTCTTTGCACCCACATTTTGGTGCAATGGTTCATCTTTTGGATATCAGGGGCCCTCAAGTATTTCCATTTTTACTTGGTGAGAGTTGCTGTAAATCACAACAGTGATTCCACACACTTTGGAAGCTTAATGAGCTGGCTTGTCCTATTGAATTATGTCTGAGGGTTAGTTTGCTTGACTCTTGAAACTAAAAATTATTCTTTGCAAATGAAACAAAACCAAAAGCTTTCCATTTCTGATTGCACACAATCCAAAAGATCCCTATTGAAAAGACTGTAATTCAAAAAGAAGCACTCATTGTTGGTCTTGCTTTACACTGCAATCTACATGAGAGATTCTTCTTGTTTATAATTTTTAAAGGACATAAACAAATCTGTAAGTATAAACTTAAATTTAGAGCACTACCATCATTAAGACATGTTTATCTAGATTGTGATAAACCATCACTTTCAATAAAGGGTGTTATTGTAAAAAATAAGAGATGATCATATATACATGATATTGCCTTCCTATTTCAGTAAATATAGATTTGGATTCATACTGTTGAAGGGATATTTAATAAATCTTGGGTAGCCTGCATTATCCAGGCATCTAAAACAAACTCATTCTGTTTTGTTTGTACAATTTATGAAGTCGAACATTCAGTCAGAATTTGTTTAACCTCAAGATATCTCATACAAAAAAAAGCAAAACAATTTCCCAGTGTGTGTGAAATTTGTTATTTTTTTAATATGCATGAGGGGTATTTTTTGTAATAATGCTACACTGCCACCTTGTGGATAGACTAGAGGAAAACCATTTGAATAAACATCAGGGCCCAGTTTCCACCTCTGGAATTCTTGAGGCTTCAGCTCAGAGTGGTTCTGTAACTAACTCATAATTACATAAATGGATGCATTGTAGCAGAAGAATACATTGCTGATGAGTAGTTCATTATAAAGAATTAACGATTCATAATCAGTGTTTTTTTAAAGCTATGTGCTATGAAGTAAATTTTACTCTGAGAAACGACATCAGATTTCATGTCTTTTAGGTGGCATTATTTGCTGGTACTGTTAATCCCTACTGGCCTCAATTTTTCAGCCTCTAAAACAGAGAGCTATGCATGTGTTCTTTTAAAAAGTCAACAATATCATCCACAACCTGAATAATTCCTCATGACTGATTTCATCTTACATGCAACTGAGACACCACTGGAAAATATTTTTACATAAAAGTTGTCAGACAAGGTACTTGATCTTGGTAAATTAGTGATGTGGGAAAAATGTTGAAGATTAGTGAAAAGTAAGTCACATTTAATAATTGTAAATATCAATAACTAGGAAAAGCATAACTTTTTTAGTTAAAAGTATAAATATATAATATAATGAATTTAAAAAATATATATATTACATATTCAAAGTCCAACTGTACTGCTTTCAATTATAAACCATTAGATAATAATTTAAAGTATTAGAAACAAATAGGATATATTTTAAGAAATTTTATAAATATTTGGTTTATTTTCATAAAAGAACATATGTACACCACGTTTATAGTTATGTGACCACTGGAAATAAAACAGATTTTATATAATTCAGTCAGATATTTATGTAAACTAAATGTGTCACAAGACTATGCTTGCATAAGGCAAATGTTCCTCTAAATTTATGTTCCCTCTACATGCTAAAGTGTTCAAATATAATTTATATCATATTTACATGGAATTTCATTAATTCTTATACCAAAAGGGTATAAGGTCGTTCCTAACAACTGACTGGAAAAATCAATGAAATGCAATTCTGTTGACTATCTCTAGGAATTATGTTCACTGATAAGTTCCCAAATCAATACTATTTATATTTATTGCACGGTTACTACATTTTAAAATTTACTATTGGCATTCTGTATTATTTATCTAAACATATTTTTAAACTTTAGAATATCACAGGTTACCCACTGAGAGCGTAACTACGCA
>PVJX010007949.1:0-68074 GCA_004027295.1 Dolichotis patagonum | reverse complement strand
GTTAGGGCTGTCCTGCTCAAATCCAACATGTCGTTCAGTCGGTTTCCCCTTTCCCGTGGGAGGGTCTTATTCCCATCACTCACCGAGTGTTGATGCCATCCCAGGAACTGCAGGGCTCCCCGACCTCTGACTTCAGCGCGGCTGTGGTGGGAATTCACGGTGCCTCTGGGTGGGTCGAGTGCAGGGCTGGTCCAGGCGAGCTGCATGCAGGGCTGTTCAGCTCTGTGCTCTGGCGGCTCAAGCCAGTCGCTTCCATGCGGATTGCTTGTTCAGGTCGGGCAGGAATTCTGGTGGCTCGAGGAGGGTGCCGTGCTCGCTGATCTTAGCTTCTCTAATGGTAGTCCCAGGACCTCATATTTGAGCTGTTTTTTGCACTTTAGTTTTTTCCTGGGTTGTGAGAGTCCATCTCTATCTGTTTGGGTCTCTCCAGGGTGTTTTATTCTGGCATTTGAGCTGTCTCTCTCAGAGAGGGTCTCTCTCCTGCTACCTACCAGTCCGCCATTTTGTCTTCCTCCACAGCCAGTGGTTTTAAAAAATTGTGTGCTAGGGGATTTATCTCAGTGGTATAAGCGTTTGCTTGGCAAGTGCTAGGTCGTGAGTTCGATCCCCGGTACCAAAACAAAACAAAAAAATTGTGTGTTAATCTGCATAGTGGTGCATACCTGTAATCCCAGCTACTCAGGAGACTGAGGCATTTTAGAGAGACCTGTCTCAAAAACAAACAAATGAACAAGTAAATAAGGTTAAGTGTGTCTTAGTGGTAGAGCTTTTGCCTAGCATGTGCAGAGCTCTGGGATCGATCCCTTGAACTGAAAAACAAAACAAAACAAGACAATCTAAATTAAATTTTTTTCTAAATTAAATTTTAAACTGTATGCTGATATTCTTTCTCATAATTTTGTACTTACAACAATTTATAAGAATTCCCACAGGTTTTTGTCCTGATTTCCCAAATGTTTATATTTCACTTTACCACACACATTAATATAATATCTAATTTACAGACCTTAATTCTGATTTAGGAACCGTCCCATGCATGTCCTTTAGGGCAGAGGCACATTCTGAATCATGTTTGCCTTTGGTCAACTCATTTCTTTAGCTGTTTTGATCTGGACCCAATCATTAGTTTTTTCTTTGTGTGTCATGACACTGACATATTGAAAGCATAAAGACTAGCTTTTATGGGAAATCCCTCAACTTAAGTTTGTCTGATGTTTCCCTGTGATTAAAATAAAATTATTATTTTTGTCAGGAACACTGTAAAAATGATGGTGTATTTTTCGCAGGGGTACAAGATGTTAGTTTGTGTCTAAGATGGACTGAAAGTCTGTATCACCCTGAACTCATCCTAACCACCAAAGTGATGTTTTAGGTGGAGGAGATTTTGGACAATCTTTAGGTGCCCTCATGAATTAATTCCCTTAGGAAAGAGCTCTCTGGGATTCTTTTGCACTTTATCTGCTATGTGAGGATACAGGGAGAACTCTACAACCTGGGAGATGGCCCTTCTCAGAACCTAACTGGAGAGGCACCGTGCCCTTGGACTTTCAGCCTCCAGAATTGTAAAACGATTTCTGTTGTTTATGCACCACCAAGCTCTGGTATTTTGTTGCAGCAGCCCAAACTGAGACAACCAATGATGCTCACTTTGATGGCTTGCTAGTGTTAACTAAGCTTTGCTGCAATAAAATTACTGTCATTTCCATTGTAATTGATAAATATCTTTGGGAGCTATTGAAAAATGTTTTGTTCTGAAAATGTATGTCAGTCTTCAAACTTTTCACCTCCTAATTTTATCTTCCATGGATGATTCTTAGCTTCAGTCAATTATATTATAATGTTTGCAGATGGTCCCTTTAAAAATTCCTTCTACAGGGCTGGGGGTTTAGCTCGGCAGTATAAACACCTGCCCCGTGAGTGTGAGATTGTGAGTTTGATCTCCGGTACTGGAAAAAATAAATAAAATAAAATAAAAATTTCTTCTACATTTATTAGTGATTTAAAAGCACTTTCTTTTAATTTTGTCAAATGCCTTTTCATTGTCTATGGAAATGATCATATTATTTTTCCTCTTAAATTTATTAATAATGAATTATGCAGGTAGATTTGCTAGTGTTGAACCATCCATGCATTTGTGAAGTAAACTTCATATAGTCTGTGGTGTATTGATAACTGGTTGTCAACTTGTAATAGCAGCTGAACTGAATCCGCCTGGTGTTGAGCATGGAGGGCCCCCTCAGGGTTGTTGCCAGCATAAAAAGGAGAGCTGGAGAGGAAGAGGTGCTGGTTCTCCTGGAAGAGCTCTTTGAGCTTCTATCCTGATATGAACTTGGCTGTTCTCATTGTCAGAGGAGCTCTTGTTGTCACTGAGGATGGATTTGGTACTTTTTAGGGGAGCTCTGGTCCTTATTTTGAGCATTGCTTCCTGGCTCCATTGCAAGAACCCTCAGTTTAGTGGCACAGATCCTTCATCCCAATGGCTCAGAATTTCTAGCTTCCACTGCTGACCTTTGGCCTTTCCAGCACAGATCTGTGAGACTGATCTTTTTTTTTTTTAACTTTAAAGAAGATAAAACAGAATAAAATCAATCAAAACAAGCCAGTGTAAGAGATACAAGACTTCAAAACATTATGAAATCAACAGTAGTTATCGGAATGCCTATTGATGTCTTCAAAATAGCTGCAAATAACTTCAGACATAGTAAAAATCAAACAGAATAGAAAAGAAACAATAAGAACAAAACAATGAATGCAATAAAGGATTTGAAAACAAGCCAATAGTATATCCAAAATTGCTACCATAATATATCTTGCCATCCTTGAAATAGCTTCTCCTGCCATCAGATTTAACATAAACAAAACAAAAGAGAATAAGACCCAACCCAGCAAAACAATGGAAATGATGTAAGACCTCAAAACAAGATCATAGGGAATCAATAATGGCTACAACCCTCAGAAGGAGATGCCCCTAGATGCCACACTGCGTAGCAATATCCTCTGAACCTGTGATCAGATCATTCACCCAAGACCTGCAATGTTAGCAAAACACCAAAGCATCACAGGCATCCAATTGCATTTCACTTCGATAGCTATCATCACGGCCTGTGTTTCTCTGGATAAACCAGTCACTTACAGGGTTGGGGGATGGGTGGTAATTAGTACTTCTTGTTTGTCAACCTGTGCACTGGAAGAGGCTTGGTTCTAGCTGTTCCCAATCTGGTGGCAGCCTGCACATGGTGCTGGTTCCCTGGTTGGGCTTCCTGTGAGACAGATCTTGCATGAGTCATTGTGATGGGTTTGTGGGGGGCATTGTCATGGGCTCTAGGTCTTCAGCTGGACTCATGAAGGACATTGCTGTGGTACCCAGACCCTGTGCTGGATTCTTTGGGTCTTTAGTGTGTAGACAGATTTCCTGCACTTTTTGTGTTTGCCTCTTTGGGTGACTATTATAAAATAATACTGTAAATTATGTGTCCTGTATTAAATTGTTTTCCTTGCAAACTCTGACTATAGCATAGTCATTATTTATTATTATTATTTTTATAATGCCACTGGGATCTGTTAATAGTTTATTTATTAACTGTATATTCATAGTGTTTATAAATCATGTTACTTATAATTTTGTCTGTATAGTCTTTATTACTTGTCAGTTTCAATTTTTATTGAAAAAACTGATAATTTATAACTTATAAATAAAATAATTTAGTAATAAATTCTCCTTATGAAAATGTTTGCAAGGATTAGAAAGGGATTAACTGTACGATAAATCTCTCCACTTCTTTCATGGAAATTGGTCTATGTTTATGTTTTACCTGTCTTGGTTTGGGAAAATTGTATTTTTCTAGAGACTCATTCAGGTTTTTAAAGTCATTTGCATGGAGTTAGTGTATTAGTCTTATGATTTTTTTTTTCTACTTCTCCAAATGGAGGTTTATTTTTCATTCATGTCACTTATTATTTTGGAAGCTGAACTTCCACCTTGTGTTAATTTTCTGTTTTTGCTGTAACAAATCACCACATACTTGGTGGCTTAGGGGATGCACGTGCACTGTCTCACGTCTCAGTGGATCAGCAGTGGCCTCCTGGCACCGTGGCTGGCAGGCGCTGCTCCTTCTGGAGCTCTAGGACAAAACCTCTTTCTTTGAGATTTTGGGCTGACTTCTGGCCTGTTTCCATCTTCAAGCCAATAGCAGGAGGTGGAATTCTCATGGCAAACCTCTGACCTGCCACCCTTTACCACATCTTTCTGACCTCTGCTGGGAAATGTTCCTTCAATTTACCAACTCTTGGGATTCAGTTGAGTCCGCCTGGGTAATTCTGGATAATCTTCCCATTTTAAGGGCCTGGATCTTTTTTTTGTAGATGGGGGTACTGGGGCTTGAACTCACAACGTCGTGCTTGCCAGGCAGGCAATTGCACTGCTGAGCTAAATCTGCGGCCCCAAAGCCCTGGATTTTAATACAGCTGCAAAGTCCTGTTGGCCGTGGGGATTAGAGTGTGGACTTTTTGGGGATTGGGTGCTTCTTTCTTTACTTTATTTTGCTACAGTGGAAATTGAACCCTTGGCCTACTGTACGATCAGTAAGTGCTGTATCACTGAGCTGTATCACCAGCCTATGTCTTGATTTTTTTTATTTCTACTATGTTTTGTTTTCTAACACACTTGTTTAGGTTTTCCTTTGGTTTATTTTGCTCTCTCTTTTTTAAATTTTAGAATCAGATGGAGAATTTTTCTTCTTTGTCAATATAAATAAACACATAAAATTTCTTCTAAACAGTAAGCTTTATTCCACAGGTTCTAACTTGTTGCTTTTATTACTGTCCCTAGATAGACCACAACTTTTTATTTTTCCTTAAACCCAGGAAATGTTTTAACATTTGCTTTATTTTCTGAAGATGAAAAGGTCTCTTTATTTTTCTTATTTTTATTTCTTTTCTTTTGCGGGGGGAAGGTAGTGGGAATCAAACGCAGGACTTCGCTCTTGCCAGGCAGGTGCTTATGCCACTGAGCTACATCCCCTGCCCCATTTATATTTTTTTCTTTCATTTTCTGATTACTGGTTTTATTGCACAATGGTCTGAGAATAGTTCCTGGTGGCCTGATACTTAGGTTTCAAGAATGTTCAGTGACCCGAGGAAGTGGAGGGAATGTATTCTTTGTTTTCACAGCACAGGGTTGAAATTTTATCTGCCAGAACTTTCTTGCTAATAATTTCATGTAAGGTCTTTACCTACTGATAAAGTTGTCCTGACCAAACCACCTGGTACCAGCTTCTACATGGACATCAACCATCATCCCGTCGACCTTCCTAAGCCCCAATACGGCGCCCCCTTCCAGCAGGAAGTGGTAAGAGAGAGACTTTGCCCTTTTCCTAACAACAAAAAGACAGGAATGAAAGAGTTTTGAGCTAGAAAACTGTGTGAGAGACAGGACCAAGCAGTTGAGAGGCGGGACCAAACTGTGTTTACCTTTCCCAGTGGCGCGAAAAGGAGTCCCAATCAGTAACTTGGGTGTCATCAATGCCCACCCTAAGTGCCATCCCCGGTTATATGCCTATGGTACACCACGAGCCCCGGTCAGAGGTGACTAAACTGTTCTTCGTCAGGCACCTCTCCAGGTCCTTGGAATAAAGGTCTTTTTTGCTCATATTTGCTGTTTCATTGCACCGAAAATCCTATCACCTATCACTGTCTACTTGACCTGTGTCAGACCAAGGGAAGTGAATTAAACCCTCCTGCCAATGTTTCTGTTTCTTCTTGTATTCTATATAGTTGATGGCATATGATTGTTTTTGTTTTGTTTTGTTTTTTGTTTTTGGTACCAGGGATCGAACTCACAACCTTGCACTTGCCAGGCAGGCACTTGTGCCACTGAGCTAAATCCCTGGCTGTGTGATTGTTTTTATGTTGCTTGAATGGATTTTCTTCACTACTATATTTTCACTGCACATGTTCCTTGTCTCATCTTGATATAAGCCCTCCAAATAATATAGGAGAAATAAATGTATCTCCCAACCTGCTAGATGTCCGATCCATTGAGTTGGTGCTCCCTGAAGTCAAAGAATGAATTCTAATGAATAACAGAGACTAAGAGTAGGAAAATTTACTGGGGAAAAAGACTGGAGAAATGAATAGCTCCTGAGGGACAAGAGGGATCCAAAATGGTATGTCCATGAGCCCACCTATCACAGGAGGTTTTTCCCCCAAAGAAAATTTTATACAGCAAAATCATAAGGAGTATACAATGTGGGTCAAAACTACGATTAATCAGTAAGATTACAAGTATAGCCATTTAGGTAATATTAATCCAACGGGGCAGCAGGTCATGTGGCAAGTGTAGACAGATGACATGTACTTGGTCAATGATCTACAGTCTTAGTCTTGTCTTTTGTCTTAGTAGTCTTAGTCTTAGGAGGTAAGAGAGCATACGCTACTCCTAATGAGATAATGGTTCATTTATACCAGAAATCTCAAGAGTGGTGCCAACAATCTCAAGTTTATCCCTTAGGGATAGATAGATAGATAGATAGATAGCCATTATGGCTTTCACCTTTTTCAGGTGCACCTCTAGTCACATCTGTAATACATGGTCATTTTCTTCACTGACACTGACTCCCTTGCAGGCCCAGCCCTCTCCGACTACCTGTAATATTTCTGCCTGATTTAGCTGTCTATAATATTTTGGTCCAGCACTCAAGAGGCTGAGGCAGGAGGATCGCTGCAAGTTTGGGACCAACCTGGGTTATAAAGTGAGCTTTAGGCCAACCTGAACTGCATAGCAAGATCCTGTCTCAAAAGACCAAAAACAAAACTATATATATATATATAAAACCAAGGATTTAGCTCAGGAAGGGCCTGCCTGGCCAGCATGAGGTCCTGAGCTCAATCCTCAGTACCAAAAAAATCCCCAGCCCTTGGGATGATATTTTCTGTTAACAAAAATTTAAAGTTTTATATGGTTGAATTTTTATCAATATTATCTCTTATGGTTTCTGTGTTTTGTGTCTATCTTAAAAGATGCTCTCTCTACTCCCATTTTTAAAATGTTTCAGTCATGCTTTCTATCAGTATTTTTGTGGTTTTGACTTTTTTACACACAAAACTTAAATAATCTGGATTTAAATAACCGGAATTTGTTTCAGTGTAAAGAATAAGAAAAAAAAAGAATGAGTAAAAAATTTTAAATAAAAAAATATATATATGCATATATACCCACCTTCCTTCCCTATACACCGCCCCTTGGCCTAGCTAAACTTGGTCTTTTTAAATGACATAAGAGAAGTCTAAACATCTTAACTGAATAATCAGTTATAGCAGGCATCTGCTGGTTTTGCCTCCTGCTCAGCATCTTTTTTATTTTTTTACTAGCAGCCCTTCTTTTTCCCTCCAGGGAGCCTCCTTCCAGCCCAAGGCGTTGCTTTGGAACTGACCCAAATTCCAGCTCTGGGCTTGGATATGTAAATCAACCTTGCTGTCTGCCTGGTCAGAGCGTGAGGTTCAGGGGTGGGGTACAGCCCAAGCTAAACCAATTTGATCCAAGAAGATTAAAATTTAAGGCCTCACTTACCCATCTTTCAGAAAATGTAGTCCTTTTCTGTTGGAGTTGAAGGTGTAATAGTGTAAAAACAACAAAACACCCCAAAACCTTTGGTTTGAAATAATGCTTGATCACGTGCTGCAATCTGAAGAAGAATATTTTCTTCTTCTTTAGCTGTAGCTCTAGTGAGCTGAACTCAGTATCTTGTACATACAAAGTAAGCACTTAACAACCAAGCCATATTGTGCCCCTTTTGTTACATTTTGAAGTGGATTTGCCCCTCTAATCTGTTCCATTGACCCAGTTATCTATTCTAAGAGTCAGAAACTAGAGGAACTTGTTTTTCCAATGTCTTTTGTTTGGTTAGTTCCATACAGAAAAACGTTTTGAATTTGAATGTTGTCAGTAATGGCTGATAAGGATCATAGTTGCCCTCTTCTTACAGCATTGTTTATGGTCAATCAGGAAACCTGAAAGAAAAAGGGGAGACTCAGCCACCCTAAATTCTGCTAATGACTGACCTTTAGGAGGTACGGAAAACAAATAACCTTACTTGAATGCCTTCATCACCACCCGCAAAGCACGTCCCAGGAAACACTTGAGTAAAAATCCCAGTCTCGTTGTGCTTCTGGGGAACTAGGAGAGTTCCCAACACTCATTCCAAGTAGTTGTCGCTGATATAGGGGAAATGCTAGATGTCAGACATGCCGAGTTCACGTTCTCTGAAGTTGAAGAATCCATTCTAAGGAACAACAGGGGGTGAGAGTAGGGACATCAGCTGGGCGCGGTGGTGAACATCTGTAATCCCAGCGCTCTGGAGGCTGAGGCAAGAGGGTCATTGTGAGTTTGAAGCCAGACTAGGTTATAAAGTGAGTTCAAGGCCAGCCTAAACTGGAGAGTGAGACCCTGTCTCAGGACAAAGAGAGAGAGAGAGACGGAGGCTGAGAGTGACAGAGAGTAGGAAAAGTCACTGGGGGAAAGAAATGGGGAATAGGAATAGTTCCTGACAGACAGGAGGGGTCCCACTTCTCACAGGAATTTTATAGAGCAACATCATGAGGTGGATACAACATGGGTCAACCAATAAGATTGCAAGTATAGTCAGTTAGCTACTATTGACCCAATCGTTGCAATGGCATAATGGCATTATGCAATGGCATAATGGGGCTGGGGATTTAGCTCAGTGGCTTAAGCGCCTGCCTGGCAAGCACGAGGTCATGAGTTCGATCCCTGGTACAAAAAAAAAAAAAAATGGCATAATGGTCACATCTTTAATCTTGATCCATAATCTGTAGTTTTAGTCCGAGTCTTTTTTTTTTTTTGGTACCAGGGATTGAACTCACAACCTCGAGCTTGCTAGGCAGGCACTTAAGCCACTGAGCTAAATCCCTGGCCCTTTAGTCCGAGTCTTACACTCTCTGTGATCCTGCTGTCTCAGTCTCCCAAGTACTGGAATTGCAGGCATGTAGCTCGGTGCCTGCTAGAAGTGTGTTTATAATCAACAACACTGTGGCATTCAATTTAAAATAGTGGAAAAGCCAGGTGTGCTGGCACATGCCTGTAATCCCAGCACTCAGGAAATTGAGGCAAGAGGATCCTTGCAAGTTTGAAACCAGCCTGGGCTACAAAGTGAGCTCAAGGCCAGCCTGAACTGCATAGCGAGACCCTGTCTCAAAAAGACAAAAAAAAAAAAAAAATTAAAAAATAAAAATAAATAGCTGGAAAAAAAAAAACAGGCATGGTGGCACACACCTGGCATCCCAACACCCAAGAGGCTGGGGCAGATTTACCTTGAATTTGATAACAACCTGGGCAACAAAGTAAGTTCAAAGTCAACCTGACCTACGTAATGAAAACCTGTCTCACAAAACAAAAATAAAACAGAAGCATCTTTCTGTGTTGTAGAACACTAGACCTCATTCCTTCTCTCCGGCTATGATTTTGCTCTCTAATTCTATGAATTCAGCTCTTCTTTATTTCACATGTGAGTGAAATTATGTGGTGTTTTTTCTTTCTGTGCCTGCATTATTTCACTTGATATTATGACCTCCAGGTCCATCCATGTTGCTGAAAATGACAGGATTTCACTCTTGTCTGTGGCTGTGTAGGGCTCCATTTTGCACAGACACCCCACATTCTTTACTCATTTATCTGGTTTGTTTGTTTGGTACCAGGAATCAAACTCAGGACCTTGTGCTTGCCAGGCAGGTGCCATGCCACTGAGCTATAGCCCAGGCCCATTCATCTGCTGATGGACACGTCAGTTTGATGCTGTATGAAGAAGTACTTTTATAATCAAAAGAACTGACATCACCGTCTTCACACCGCGACCAAATCCAGCATCAGTGACATTGGCCAAGCTGAAATGCGCCTCTGGAGGTGATGCAGTGGGAAGAACACAGCGTCAGGAGTGTGCCTGCCAGAATGTCAGTCCAACCCTGAGAAAATACCAAGCCGAGCCTTAAGCACTGAGCACCAAGCCTGGAGAATACCTTTGTGTTTAGGAGCCAAAGTTGATTTTAAAAGTGTAGAGATGGGAGGACAGCTGAAGTGAGTGTTTACATAAGTCTATTACATTCCTCCTATCTTTCACGTTTGTACCGGGGATTGAACTCATGACCTCACACTTGCCAGGCAGGCACTTAAGCCACTGAGCTAAATCCCCAGCCCTGGGTTTGTAACTTTTACAAAAACAAGTCTGCATACAAAATGAAGTATCAGGGCCGGGGGTTTAGCTTAGCGGTATAAGTGCCTGCTTGGCAAACGTGAGGTCTTGAGTTTGATCCCCGGCACCAAAAAAAAAAAAAAAAAAGAGAATAACAAAATGAAGTATCCTCCATACAGGCAAGCAAGTACATACTCTCACTTGCTTTCGAATTCGTTGTGCATCATTCAGTTAAAATCTATTTTATCAAATCATATTATGAAATGTGCATTATAATTATGGTCAATACTCATCTCAGTTTGTAATAAGATTTTCCACCTGCTAGTAACAAAAAATAAAATTATATGCTAGCTGCTAAGCCAATTAGTTTTAGCAGTATATACCTTTCTTTTTCATTAAATACATGGGAAATTTAATCATAATGTCTAATGAAATTAATGGAGCTATTTTGGCCTTTTTAATGCATTGCTTAATTGCATTATTCCCAAAAGCTATCCACCAGAGTTCAATACCTCTGTGGACACACATTTTCAAGGGAGCATCTCACCCTCAGTACCACTCATCACATTAATAATAATTAATACCTTTAGCCAATTTTATAATTTGGATAATTATAAAATAGCAAGGACTACCATTATTATCTTGCTTTGGTAACTTGGTATGATTCCTTAGGTAGATCGGCATTGGTTTAATCTTGATCTATGTGCTTTAGTAAACTTTCTTCCTTTTGTTTCCCTTTCCTGTCTCTTTATTCTTGTTTGTTTGTTTGCATAGGGAGACAAAGTCTCCCTATGTAGTTCGGGCTGGACTTGAGCTCACTTTGTAGCCCCAGTTGGTCTCAAACTTGCAATGGTTCTCCTGCATCAGCCTCCCAAGTGCTGGGATGACAGGCGTGCACCACCACACCCAGTGACGGCTTCTTCTTCTTTTTCGTCTTCTTCTTCTTTTCCTCCTCTTCCTCTTCTTTTCTTTTTCTTTTTTGAGATATGGTTACCCAGGCAACTATCTTGATCCAGCTGGTCTTCAACTCAAAAGTTCTAGAGATCTAGGGCCGGGGATTTAGCTCAGTGGCTTAAGCGCCTGCCTGGCAAGCGTGAGGTTGTGAGTTCAATCCCCGGTAGCAAAAAAAAAAAGTTCTAGAAATCTTCCTGTATTAGCCTCCCAAGTAGCTGAGATTCACCACTCTTGGCTACATATAGTATATATATATATTTTTTTGTACCAGGGATCAAACTCATGACCTTGTGCTTGCCAGGCAGACGCTTACATCGCTGAGCTAAATCCCCAGCCCCTAGTATATTTCTTTTTATTTTCTTTTCCTTTTAATTTTTATTAGTATATGTTTGCAGTATATAATGATTACATTCATTGTAGGGAATTGGAACATGTACATAGTACATCTCAGTTCCTTTTTTCCCTTCTTTCCATCCCCCAGTGTTAGTAGTATTTTATTTTCATTTTTAATTTTATTTATTTATTTATTTATTTTGGTACTGGGGTTTGAACTCACAGCCTTGCACTTGCCAGGCAGGTGCTTACGCCACTGAGCTAAATCTCCAGCCCTTTAGTTGTATTTCTTATGAGGTGCACAACAGCAAATATTTTAAATTCCTTAAAACTTACAGTAATGCATTTATTTGAACTGAACACTGACAGCAGACTCTTTTTGACAGAAATTAAATCAGTCTGATTTAGATGACTGGTTGGATAATGAGGGCCAGCCCTGCCAAAACTGTTCTGGTACACATTTTCCAGAATGTTTATTACTAAATGACCTAAATGGAATCGCTGAAGTTTTGATAGCATTAAAGTATGTAGTAAGACGAAGGCATTTAAACAAAAAGCATTGAGTGACGTGTGACAGTTCTAAGGTGGCCCCACAGTCTCCGCTTCTTGATGTCCTTGCCTTATATAGCCCCCTCCCTCCTGCCCCCAACCTTAGTAGTACTGGGAATGGAGCCAGTACTACCAAAGGGCTCATGCTGAGCGCCATCCTCAGCCTTTTTAATTTTTATTTTGAGACAAGGTCTTGTTAAATTGCCCAGGCTGGGCTTGAGCATGTGATCCTCCTGCCTCAGCTCCCTGAGTGGCTGGGAGTAAAGGCATGTGCTGCAGAACCCAGCGAACCTCCCTGGAGCGAGGATAACACCCAAGATACTGCTAGAGAATATGGTGAGGACGATGGCACGCATGCAATTAGCACATGTGGACATGTTAGATAAGATTATAGCTCCTGCTTTGTTAGAAGAGACTCCTTCGCTGGATTTTTTTTTGTTTTTGTACCGGGGATTGAACTCATGACCTTGCGCATGCCAGGCAGGCACTTAAGCCACTGAGCTAAATCCCCAGCCTCCTTCGCTGGATTTGAAGAAACCAGTGACCATGCTGGAAAGGTCCATGCAGCAAGGAGCTGAGTGTAGCCTCCAGCTGGCAGCCAGCAAAAAACTACGCTGCCAACAACCATGTGAGCTTAGAGGGCGATCCCCTTCCAGCTGTGACTCAGATGTGACAGCCATTCCTGCTGACACCGTGAGTGCAGCCTTGGGGGACTGAGAAGCAGAAGACCCAGCTAAGCCCAAACTCCTAACCCACAGGAACTGGGAGAAATAGCTGCATGAGTTTAAGCCCTGAGTTTGTGGTAATATTTTTGTACCAACAGATCACCAGTACAAATGGCAAAAGGACCTGCAAATTAGCACTTCAGTATTTGAATGATTTGGTAACTCTAAAGTGAAATGGAGGCCCAGGAGGAAGAATTGCAGGTATGATGCACAGCGGTGGTTCTCAAGCTTGAACGTGCATCACAATCAAAGGAGGACTTGTTGGTAAAACACAGATGTCTGGATGCCACCCGCAGGGTGTCTGATTCTGGGTGTCTGGGGCAGAGCCTGTGAACTTACCTTTCTAGCATGTGGCCAGCTGACCCTGATGGGGCTGACTTGGGATCCACACGCTGAGAACCACTGATTAGAGTCACTTGGTGGGTAAGTCCTGGTAAGGCCCCTTTAGAATTCTCAGAATTGAGAAAATCACTGGATTCCAATGGCTGATAACAAACCCTTTCCCAAGTTAAATTGTTTCCAACCTTTTATTTTCACAGAATTGGAAGAAGAACTCATATGTGAATTCTGCTATGTTACTTGGGAAAGACTTCAAAGAATGCAGTGATAATATTTCTATTAAACACACACAATGCATTCATGTACTTCTTTTATTCCTAACTACATCCTTACTTCAGTAAACAAAGTGCATTAATTAGGATAGGCTAAATCACTGTTATAAACAGACCCAAACGTAGTTCAAACATAATTGAAGTTTATTTCTCAGTTATCTCCAGCCTGGGGTAAATGAGAGACTCAGGCTTTCTCCATCGTGAGACTCCATTGACCCCTAGGGTCTTGGCGTCATTCACACTCCACTGGATGAACATCTGGAGGAGGAACACTTGTTTCTTAGTAGCCCTAGTCCAGGGAGAACATGTATTATTTCTGCTTATGTATAGTTAGAGAGACATGAATAACATGATCTTTGTATCCAAACAGGAGAGAAAAACCACAGAGTAATTTAAGCAGGAAAAGTTTAATTGCAGAATTATCAACCATACCAGGGAATTGGAGTAACAAGGGACTGGCAGTTTAGAAATGAAGAGAGAGGAGATCTGAAGAACAGATACCACCCTGAGGGCTGAGACAGAGTGGGGACTTTTCCTTGAGCACTCTAAGAGTCAGCCTTCTTTGGGGAGGTCTTTTTGAGGGCCCCCAGATCATCATTAGCTTCAGTGATTTTGGTTCTATGATTTATGGACTCTCAAAGAGCCCAAAAAAGCTATTACATTCTGGATTATGGTTTATTACTTAAAAATAAAAGATACAGATGAAAATCAACCACAGGGAAAGGCACATAGGGCTGTGTCTGGAAGACACTGGGTATCACGGTTTCTATCTCGATGTCTCACAAGAGGCTCATGGTGTCATAGCCAGAGCTTTTGGAAGATGATTAGATTAGGATGATTTATAGCCAAGTTGGTGTGAAGAGGGAGGAGGCTGGGTCTGGTCAGAAGAGGCTAGTTATGGAGGGTGTGGTTTAATCTTCCTTACAGATCCTCTCTTACTTTCTGCTTCCTTCCCACAATGCTGTGAAGAGCTCTCTTGTGTCATGCCCCTCTGCCATGCCATCCTGCATACCAAGACTGAAACCTCAAAATGAACTGGTCCTCCTTTAACCTGTGGGTGCTGAGAAGGAAAGCACAGAAGACACCAGGCATGAACTTTGTTGTCCTCTCCCAGTGGAGTCAGGTGAACAGCACTTAATTCTCCCAGCAATGATGTGTGAAAACACTGGTAAAATACTGTCAAGTAGTGACACTAATCGGAGCCCGGATGTCCAGGGTTTGTATTGGTGTTGATCACACAGGCATGGCTCATGGTCCAGGAGCCTAACCTTAATGACTGTCTCCAGTGCCTCTAGAGGCCAGTTCACACATATAACCTAAGGTCCCCATCATAAGCCACTGTTGAAGACCAGGGGATAGGAAACAATATTTTAGAATGTTGGGGACCAGGCTACGTGACCATGGTCCTGTGGTCCCACGCTGGTGTGACTTGCCTCGGGCACAGGACAGTTTGCAAATAGCTGCATGCTCTCTGGCTGTGTTTTAGGAAGCTCAACTTTTTAGCCTCCTGGGGCAAGGTAATATCTGTGGGAGATGGTGTACAAAATGCAGGCATCCAGGTAAGGGGAAGGACCCTACCTTGTTCCTTTCAAATGCTAAAGTTGACCTCCATTTTATTAGCCTGTTCTTACTATAGCTGCTGTTCCAGGAAAAGTGCACCACCCCTTCCGCTGGGCTCCTCACTGGCTAATAAAAGCGGGCCACCTGCAGAGATGGGTGTGCGGGTGTGCTTGTTCACTAGAGATAAGTTCCTCCTGGTCCCCCATGTATCTTTGTTTTTTTTTTTTTTTTGGTACTGGGGATCGAACTCACGACCTTGCACTTGCCAGGCAGGCGCTTAAGCCGCTGAGCTAAATCCCCAGCCCGTATCTTTGTTTTTTTAATCAGTACTGGGGATCAAACTCAGGCTTGCACGCTTGCAAGGCAGGCGCTTATGCCGCTGAGTTAAATCCCACCCCCCCATATATCTTCAAATTTGCTCTTCATCTATCTTTATTTCCTGCCATCCCCCGTACAGGTATCAGTCCCCTACCTCCTGTTGACTGGCACCAGAACAGGGACTTGAGACCTGAAGGGGAACTTCCACCAGAGTGAAAAGGAGCAAAATGGTTGTCTGGGAATTCTTTTGAGATAACTTCAGAGTCAGCCAAACAAAAAAGAAAGTAGGTCGCATCATGGAAAAACTTTTCTAACCAGGAAAACAGGGCAGAAATTGGAATGGAGGAGCAAAGCTATGTGTGTAGTTGTTGTGGATGCTGTGGAAACAGGCCAGAGCCCAGGTTAGCACACCCTCTATTTGAAAAATGCTACAACAAATTACCAAGTAGAATCCCACAGGCAGGAACGTTGGATGCAGAGAATTGGAATAGAGTGGGCAAAAAATTTAAGAAGGGGCCATGATAAGGGAAAACAGATTGTCCCAGACACCTTCCAACATGAAATTTGGCAGAATCTGTGTTGGGACCTTTATGAGCTACAATGATTGCTACAACTGTTCCCAGAGGCTACATGAAAGATGATTGCACAGCACTGGGGATTTAGCTCAGTGGCTTAAGTGCCTGCCTGGCAAGCATGAGGTCGTGAGTTCGATCCCTGGTACAAAAAAAAAAAAAAAAAAAAAAATGATTGCACAGAGCTGACTTTTTTTTGACACAGGCTTTCACTTTGTAGTTCAAGTTAATTTGAAACTCATGGTGGTCTTTCTGCCTCAGCCTCATGAGCGCTGGAGTTACATGTGCACATTGCCATGCCTGGTGCCAAAATTCTTAAGACAAAATAAAATACAAAAAAAATACTGATTATGAGTAAAAGGTTTTTATTTCTTCTGATTCTTATTATGAAAGATCTCTGTCAATTGATCAGCAGAAAGTTTTGAGTAGTCTTATATAAAAGAGTTATTATAACTCAACTTGGCTAAATACATCTAAGTGTACTCTGGTTTTATAAAAAAAATTGTTTTATGTGTGTTTGTCCATCTGTCTGTTCAATTTGTAACCAGTTACCATATTTACACCTGGTTTGAGCTCAACAGTTTTGTCTTGGCTTTTTTCCTATGGATTTTTAAAACATTTATGTCTATAACTTAAACTAGTTTATAGATAAGTGATTAGCACACCCTCTATTTGAAAAATGCTACAAGTTAAGATTGCCAAGTTGTCAAATGATAAAAATAATGCTGAGTCTCTGGTTCAACAAATACAGTGTATATTGTCCATCTTTCATTGGTCAAAAATAATGTGTTAATTGTTATAATCTAGTTCTCATAGGTTATCTAATATTTGTTAAGGCAGTGAAATAGAGACACCTTGGGCTTGGGAAAACTGCTGGATAGGACTCCCTTGGTGAATAAAGGACTAGCTGCCTGGAAACATCTTATTTCAGCTGTGTTCTTTAATGAGCCCCCATAGTTTCCATGGCCTTATGAAAAGCACACTCTAACATTGGTAAGCATACGATTGTGATATGTTTACATGGGACATCATCAAAAGGCTAATTTTTCTGGGCTGTAAAACAATAATGTTCCATTAGAAGGTATTCTTTGTACAAAATTAAGAGATGAAGACAGCAAAGCCCATGACCAGGGACAAGTGTAAAAGACAACCCAGGAGGCTGAAAGGCTGGTGATGAGACAGACTTTCCTGTACACTCCCCAAAATATTTTCATTGCCATGATGGCCATCATTGCTTGTTCTTTATGTATATACGGTGTCCAAAAAAGGAATACTGGACATATGTACCTATGTGCCCGTAATTATAACCCCTCACCTGTGCTAATTTTCCCCTGAGATTTATTATGATCAATTAAGTTTGGTTCCAGGACCCTTTCTGGCTCTTGTTTTATGGATTCCAATATTACTCTAAATTTTACATCATGCTTTTTTTTTTTTTGTACCAGGGATCAAACTCACAACCTTGTGCTTGCCAGGCATGTGCTTAGGCCACTGAGCTAAATCCCCAGCCCCACTTTTTTTTTTTCTTTTAAAGAGGAAAATAAAATTTCAAAACAAGATAATGTTAGGGTAACAATGCCTAATACATTGTGTATTGTTATCTTTAAAATAGTTACTCAGAGTACAAGATATTGGTGTTTCATTGTCTAAACAATATTAGCACAAACCTTTCTTTTCAAAGAACTAAGAGAAATTAGTAGCGTAACTATTCCTAACTATTACGTGTGTGTGTGTGTGTGTATTTTTGCTTTTCCCTTTCTTCATTTCTCCATTCCCCCATCCCAGTTTCTCCTTCCTTTTGAAGCTTTGTCCCAGTTTACAATATCTATTTTACATTTTGGATCTTATTTACTCTTTCCACGTCTCACACTAGAGAGACAATGCGATATCATCACACTTTCTACATCCAAACTTATGCATTGAACATCAGTCTTTAAAGTCTAATTATTGTTTGGTTGTATATCTGAAGTTTTGGATAGCAAAACTCATGATGAACAACTGATATTTCTGGGAATGGGATCAATTAACATCTCAGGGAAATGGATTAACTCCTCCACATCCAATGTCCCTCCTTGTGCAAAATGTATTTCCTAAAGTGACATCTATGATCACCACCCCATAGGCCTCTTATAAAGTGGAAAAAGGACAAAAAAGTGTATTTAAATCAATTTGAGCTCATTGATTGGGGCCCTTGTGGGAAGCTAGAAGGAAGCGATAACCAGTCAGCCTGGCATGAGCCCCTTCGGTATTAGTCAATGAAAGAAACCCTTCCTTTATGTATACTATAGATGTCAGACAATTTACACACGGCATGAATCTGGCTTCAGCCCCCCACTGCCACAGGCCATCATTAATGACAAACCTGGACATTTTCAGAGAACATTTTAAAAACTGGTCCTTTGTACATTTATACAAATTTACTGATGATACCTCCTCTATTGAAATTTAGAAAAACAAAGTTACAGTTTACCATATGTAGGTACAATCCTTATGTTTTCTTGCATGGAACTGTTAAATAGAATCTCACTTCTTTTAATTGCAGGGAATATACCTTAAGCCATTATGTATCCACGGGAGCCCTAGCAAACAAGTCCTTACTGGTGCTAGGGTACATGTCTACAATTTGGGTGCCTGTGAATCTTTTTTTTTTTTTGGTATTGGGGATTGAACTCACACTTGCCAGGCAGGTGCTTAAGCCACTGAGCTAAATCCCCAGCCCCATGCCTGTGAATCTTACAGAGCCATGAGCTGACGTTTTGTGATCCACTTACTACAAACATCAGTTAACTGTCTTGTACAGAGAACAAAACAATTATTAGGAATGATTATTGCTAGAATTGTTTCTTTGGTGTTACTGATTTCCAGTATTACTGTATCCTCTCTAGCTCTTGTTCATTCTATACAGACTGCTTATTTTACAGATACTTGAACCAAAACTACAGACAAAGCCTAAAATATACAACATTCCATTGACACAAAATTGCAGTCTCAAATTAGTGTTTTAGAAACTACTGCTATGTGGATGGAAGGTCAAAAAGAGAGCTTGCAGCTACAAGGTCTCCAGTGTCATTCTAGTATTACCCAGTATAGTAGAACTCCTCTTGTGTATAACCAGTCTACCCGCCCTGAAGAACATATAAAAAGCCACAAACAGGCTGCTTATACACAGTAATATAAGTATTGATTTAGAGGTATTACAAAAGCAGGTATTATCTATATCTCTACAGACTCAAAATTTTGATGAGCAAATTTAAAACTGAGATATTAAGCGCAAGGTCGTGAGTTCAATCCCCAGTACCAAAAAAAAAAAACAAAAAAACCTGAGATAAATTTGCTGATACCTTTGATTGACTTTGTAGAATTGTATCAAGGCCCATGTCGGGTTTTATTATGGATTGATTATACTAACTGGCATGTGTTCTGGGCTTCTTCTCTTCGTCTGTCATAGGGGAAGCCAAACCAAACAATGCTTAGAAGATACACAACCTCAAGACACCCTAATTCAACTCTTACAATTATATAACAAGAAGGGGGAACTGTTGGGGGCCAGGGATATGAAATAATATTTTATTATGCTGGGGACCAGCCTACGTGACCATGGTCCTGTGGTCCCACTCTGGTGTGACTTGCCTCAGGCACAGGACAGTTTACAAATAGCTGCGTGCTCTCTGGCTGTGTTTTGGGAAGCTCAACTTTCTAGCTTCCTGGGGCAAGATAATATCTGTGGGAGATGGTATACAAAATGCAGGCATCCAGGTAAGGGGAAGGACCCTACCTTGTTCCTTTCTAATGCTAAACTTGACCTCCATTTTATTAGCCTGTTCTTACTATAGCTGCTGTTCCAGGAAAAGTGCACCACCCCTTCCGCTGGGCTCCTCACTGGCTAATAAAAGCGGGCCACCTGCAGAGATGGGTGTGCTTGTCAGGTAGAGACAAGCTCCCCTTGGTCCTCCATATACTTTGAAATTTGTCTCTTGTCTTTGTTTATTCTGAAGTTCACCCCACAGGTATGGGGGGTGTCTGGTCAGCCCCCATCAAGTCACACTGTTAGTACAGATTGTCCAGTGTGGTTCAAGATGCTAGGTAAATAAAGAAACTTCATTAAGTAGGATATTTCAAAGGCTTAAAGGTTGTTTCCAATGAACCTCATAAGGACCAGCCCTTTTTGGGAATATGCAAAATTTGGACAGAGCAAGTTGAGTTAATCTTTTCTTGTAGAAGAGAGCATGGTTTTGGCTCATCAGAGCAAAGAAGTTCCTTGCTGTGGAACGTGCTAGAAATCTATCCCCTTGGGTGCTGGGATGCTAGAAATCTACCTTTGAGTAGCTCTGCTAGAAAACGACCTGGGATGGTGTGGTAAAAGGAAGGTTTGGACCACGAGGTGCTGGTGGCCACCTAGCACCACAGGGGCAGCCCTGGAGAAACTGACACTGCAGGAGGCAGAAGCACCCAAAGGAGGGGAACCGGGGAAGCTGGCTGGTGGGCTTGAGTCCTGGCCCTGGGCACTGTGAGCATTTCAGCACGTAGGTAGGAAAACGCTCTTCTCTTTTGATGCCCTTCCAGCCCCATCTCCTGACAAAGTGTCAGAGCCAGACACCAAAAGAAAAATGTTTAAAGTGCCCAGATCAATTTCATAGAGCAAACAAAAAAGGGCGTGTTTGAACTGGGAGGCTGACAATGAACACAGCCACACTGTGAGGGGCACCAGAAAATATGGCCCAGACACAGCCTGTTTCCCAGGGGAAAGGCAACTGGTCCTAGTGGACAGTCAGCAACTGTGACCACAGGACGCTTCTCAGCAATTAACTCAGAATTGAAAAGCAGAAACACAGGGCTGGGGATTTAGCTCAGTGGTGTAAGCTCCTGCCTGGCAAGCGTGAGGTTGTGAGTTTGATCCCAGGTACCCCAAAAAAAAAAAAAAAAAAAAGTAGAAAACAGAACTGATATTAAACCCTGTGTCATTCTTACAGTGAAAACATGGAAAAAATAGCTCTTTCCTTCAACCTCAGTAAAAGACCCACTCTGAAAATTTTTACATCCTAGACTTCATAATTATGTGTCAGGTTTTAAATTAATTATGACATAATTATGATAAACAGTCAATACTGAATCATCTTCAGCATGGGGAATTTATGTAAAGTAGTTTGTTGTATTCAACTATGATAGGATAAGATTTAAAACTAGGATTAAAAACTTAAGTATAACAATATATCAGGTTGTGGCCCTGAAGCAAGGCCAGCAGATTATTGTAGCTGCTGGTTTCAAACAGGAACCTAAAGAAAATTCTTTCTGTGGTCTGTTGTCCATTTCAGAACTTTGAAAATGGAATGGTTGGGCCGGGGATTTAGCTCAGTGGCTTAGCGCCTGCCTGGCAAGCGCAAGGTCGTGAGTTCGATCCCTGGTACCCAATAAAAAAAAGAAAATGGAATGGTCAATTCATCAGAAAGAAATAGCAGGTGAGTATGGTGGACTTTAGGGGGCCTGCAGGGGAGAGACCCTGGCACCTCAGGACCTGCACCATGCGGTTGACTTGGGGTACCTGGAGAACAAGGAGCTCCTCCCCTCTCTGGGGGGCGGCTGTGATCCTGCCGGCGTGTGGGCTGAGAATCAGATATCTCATGTCGTCCTGTCCCCCATCCCGTGACCCCCTTCCCCCTCCCCCTGGCCTAGCAAGTGGGAGCCAGTGAACTACACATCTTGTGAAAAGATTGGCTATGTTATTTAGTATGAACTCCCCATATGCAAAGACAAGGACAACCATTTGGAAGAAAACAAGAGACAATATGACAGATAGTGAATATCTCTGGTTGTTTAGCTTTGAAATTTATGCTTTCTTATGTCCCATTCTGTTCTGTTTTGTTGTGTTTAATTTTACTCCCTTTTAAAATAAAATGAAGTGAAATTTAAAAAAATATATCAGGTTAAAATTCTTTGGAGATTGCATATGAAAATATGGATTCTAGGGGGGAAAGGAGTGGTATAACAATGTGTTACAATGTCTCACTATTCAATTCAGGCTGGTTTTGAGCTCACTTTGTAGCCCAGGCTGCTCTTGAACTTGCGATGGTCCGCCTGCCTCAACCTCCCAAGTACTGTGATTATAGGCATGGGTCACCACACCTGGCTAACATGACAAAATATTAAAGTCAACTTAACATAGTTAAAAGTTTCTAGCTTTACAGGACAATTTGTAAGAGCTAGACCTTGGAAACAGCCCAAATGCCCATCAACTAAGGAATGGATAAAAAAGATGTAATCTTTTTATAAAATGAAATACTACTTAGACATAAAGAAGACTTTTATAAGGAAATGGATGCAATGCAAGACCATATTCATAAGTGAAATAAACCAGATGCACATATGTAAACATCATATTGCTTCCCTAGTGTGAGAAGCTGAAAGAGTAAATAAGATCCAAAACATACAATAGATCCTATAAAATGGGAAGAAGCTTTAAAAGAAAGGAGAAACTGGGCCGGGAATTTAGCTCAGTGGCTTAAGTGCCTGCCTTGCAAGCCCGAGGTCGTGAGTTCGATCCCCGGTACCAAAAAAAAAAAAAAAGAAAGGAGAAACTGGAATGGGGGAATGGATAAGAAAAGCAAAAAACTAACAAATTAGCATTAAAAATTAGCATTAGCAAAAAACTAACAGATATTAGCATTATATATATGATAGTTAAATAGTTCTACTACTAATTTCTTTTAGTTCATTGAAAAAGTTCTGTGCTAGTATTGTTTGGAAATGAAATGCTGCTATCTTGTACTCTGAGTAACTAATTTAAAGATAACAATATGCAATGTATTAACCATTGTTATCCTCATATTATCTTGCTTGAATTTTTTTCTCTTAACAAAAGTTTCTAGCTGTAAAAAAATCTTTTAGAACATAAACAAAAATTGTGAAACTTACTGATTTAACTCATCATTGAATCCATACCATCTGGCTCAGTAGATGGCATGTAACAGGTGCTCAATAAATAGTATTTAAATAAATAATGCATGGCAAATGGGGATATAATGCCCAGTGTAGAGACTGACAGTCTCCTACTAGTATGCCCACAAATTAATACAACCTTCTTGGAGTGCTTTTTGTAGTTCCTGTAAGTAGGTTTAAAATATGTCTACCTTTTGACCAGACCATCTACCTTCTAGGAATCCATCCTAAAAGCTGTAATGAACAACAATTCCTGTGTTCACTCATTCAGCAGGTATTTCTTAATCACCTACTCTGAATCAGAGATAAAAAAAAAAAAAGCAAAATAGGTATGGTCCTGCTTTCATGGAATACCATTTTACTGGTGAAGACAATCAACTAATTTTGCAAATAAATAGTTAAAACTTGTGGGAAGATCTATTAAGGAAGATAGTGACTGCTAAAAGAGTGTATAATTTTTTTTTCCCAGAGAGCAACATGGTATATCCGTTGCACATTGTCATCCACAAATCATTCATCCAGAGCACAAGACATCGGCATTCAATTATTCGAACAAATCTTTCTCTTCAGTGAACTCAGAGAAATCAGTAGTATAACTATCTTAACTATTTTTTATATACTTATACATATACATATACATATACATATACATATACATATACATATGCATATACGTATAATGTTGTTTCTGAAAGAACATATAATGACAAAGGAAAATCTAAGATGCTGGGGAAATGCAATTGTTTACCTACTTGCAAGATTGTTTGCCTCCCCTTTGAGTGACCTGAGTGTGACAATGACTGGTACAGTGATTAGAGGAGCTGGTTGTAGAAGTCAAGATTGGACTCAGAGGTCCTGTGACACTGCAGGCTCAGTGACAGGAAGTGAGCAGGCTGCAGCATTAGGCAGTCAGGTCTGGGTGAGTCCCTGGAAGGTGAGGGGCATAAGAAAGAGCAACTCCCCAAACCAAGATACAGACGGTTTCCTTCTTCCCAGCACATGTGCCCCGCCCTTTGCGACTAACTTTTGCCCACCCATGGCCTGTTGCCCCTGTCTGATTTGCCCATCTCCTTTAAAATTTCACATCCATGGTATCATATGTATTCTTTTACATCATATTTTTTTAGTTTAATATAATGTTTTTGAGATTCCTCCACGGTGCTGTGTTCATTCTTTTTTTTTTTTTTTTTTTTTTTTTGGTACCAGGGATCAAACCCATGACCTCGCACTTGCCAGGCAGGTGCTTATACCACTAAGCTAAATCCCTGGCCCCTGTAGTTCATTCTTTAGATGGCTGAGTAGCATGCCATAGCATGAACACCCTGACTTGTTTATCTGATCTCCTGTTAGTGGACATTTTGTTGCTCTATTTATTTGTTTTTAGCAGCTGCTGTGATAAAGTTTCTACAGATGTTCTTGCAAAGGCCTTTTGTGATACCTATTTATAGGTCTCCTGAGTAACCAGGACTGGGGTCACAGAACAGGGTCACAGAACAGAGGTATGTTTTTCATTGCAAGAAACTGCCGGTTCTCCAAAATGGTGGTACCGCTTCGCAGCAGACCAGTGTTGAATCAGTGCCAACATTTGGCACTGCTGGGCTGTTTTATTTTGGCCATTCCGATGGGTGTCACTGAAAAGTCTCAAGCAGAGAGATGATGTGGGCTTTAAAACAATCACTCTGAAGCAAGGTGCAGTGGTGCATAACTATAATCACAGCTACTTGAGAGCCTGAGGCAGGGGGATCACAAGTTCAGGGTCAGCCTGGACAAAACAGGGAAACTGTCTCATAACAATAACAGTGACAAAACAACAAGATCAAAACAAAACTAAAGGAGTCCCTCTGAGTATACTGTGGAAAAAGGGTTTGAGTGGGGTAAGAATTGATGAGAAAAGACCTGTTAGGTGCTGATTACAACTGTCCAAGTACATGATCACGTGGGCTGAATTATGGTACCGATGACAGAGATTAATTTGAAAGACATTTAGAAGGTAAAATTAATAGGATTTGGTCATTAATTAGGAATATTACAAAAGGTCCAATTACTGTTCCCTTAATTTGGGGGCACTGTAGATCCCTTGGCTTGGTTTAGGACATATATTTGCAATGTCTTAAATGTGATGGTTTAAACATAATACGTCACATACATACTGGGGAATAGCATGCAGTTATTAAAAATGGTGTGCACAGGAATATTTTTTGATGGAAAAAGATTTCAAAAATATGCTGTTTAAAAAAAACAGTCACAAAATTCTGCACAATGCAGTATGACCACATTTCGCATTTTAAAAACAGCACTGAGAAAAGTCATCTGGAAAGAGGTAAAGTGTTAACTTTGATCTCTAGGTAGAGTTTTCAATTTGAGCTGTTTTTTTCCATTTTTCTACAAAGAACATATGCTAATTGTGTAATATGAAAAAAGATATTTTAAAAACATCTAACATGGGCCCGGGATTTAGCTCAGTGGCTTAAGCGCCTGCCTGGCAAGCGCGAGGTCATGAGTTTGATCCCCGGTACAAAAAAAAAGAAAAAACTTCTAACATTTCAAAAATAGAAGTTTAAGAGCACAAAGCAAGAATAGATAGAGCCCTGAGGGGATGGGAAGGTAGTGGCAGCAGCTCATGCTTCTTCCTCTTTGATCTCCAATGGCTGTTTCCACCCCAGTGCTTCCGGGCAGGGTACCCAGCAGGAAACCCTGGGCCTCTTTCCCATTCTGAGGGTCTGATGGTGAAAGGGACAATGAGAGAACCTGAGATGAAATCAGACACAGGATTTTGAAATCCACAGACTCTTCTGGTTCCTGTCCTCAACTATGGATTCCAGCAGTATTGATCAGTTCTATTAAATCTGCCACTGCATGTAATAGCTCGTACAATTCATCTGTGATCTCCATGTTGCTAATCCAGCCTGGCTCACCCTACTTGACACATCATCAGAAGTATCTGCCATGCTGGAGCTCTCTTTCCTCCTGGAAATATCCTCCTGGTTAACCCTACTTCCCTGGTCAGTCTTTTTTGGGCTCCTGGTTCCTCATTGTTTCTCCAACCTCAGCATCTTGGAATGACCCAGGGCTTAGTCCTTGGGGCTTTACTTTTTTCTATGCTTCCCCCCTGGATCTCATCGACTCTCAGTTTCAAACACTTCAGTGCACGCTGACATCTCTTAATTTCTGTCTCCAGAGCTCCAGACTCCCCTGAGCTCCAGACTTATATATCCCAACTGGCACTCCCATTTGACTGCTAATGGCCATCTCAAATTTATCATGCCCAGAAGAAGCCAATTCACCCTTTCCATGAGCCAATGGTAGCCATGCAGGGCCCAGGAACAGAAACAAGAAGCCAATTTGCCCTTCCCATGAGCCAGTGGCAGCCATTTGGGGACCATGGGGAGAAATAAGAAGCCATTTTATCCTTCTTGTGAGCCAGCAGCAGCTATGCATGGCCAGGTAAAGAAATAAGAAGCCAAACTGCCCTTCCTGTGAGCCAGCAGTGGTCACACGGGGCCAGGTAAAGAAAGAAGCCAATTTGCCCTTCCCATGAGCCAGCAGTGGCCATTCAGGGCCCAAGAGGAGAAGAAGCCAATCCAGATGGCTGAGACGTTGGTGGAGACAAGAACCACCCCCTATAAGCAACCAGCTGATTTGGAGGAACATAGGCTGAGTTGATAGCAACTGAGGTACAAAACAACTTAATGCTTGTATTGTTTGGTTGACTTTGCAGGCCTAAAGCCAGTAGTCTGTGCATCTATTTAGAGGATAACAATATGCAATATAGCAACTATGGGGGATTTCCTTCTGTCTTGTTTTTGAAATCCAATATTGTTCTCACCATTTTGTTTTGTTCCATTTTATTATTTTGTTTTATTCAATGTTCTGTTTTGTTTGATTTTATTATGTCTGCTGGTATGAGCTGCAGTTTTGAAGATAATAGGAGGCATTATGGTAGCTAATGTTGATTTCCTAATATCCTATTATTTTGAAGTCCTGTATAACTTTCACTGTTTTGTTTTATTGGTTTTATTGTTTTGTTTGGTTTCATTCTCTTTAAAATAAAATTTAAAAAAAAAATGTTATCATGCCCAGATGGAATACCTGTTCTTCCTCAGCCTTCTTAGTCTCAGCTAATGGTAACTTTGACCTTGTGCTCAGGCCCAAACCCTTGGAGCTGTAATTGATTCCCTTTTCCCCTCACTGTGTATGTCCAAAACTTATTAAAAATATATCAAGATCTGATCCCTTATGCCCATACCCCAAGCCACCATCTCACCCCACTGAATTATGGCAGCAATTTACAACTTGGTCTTGTTTCCTTCTTGGCAGTCTGCAAAGTGATCCTTTCAAGTGTACATCAGATGGCATCACTTCTAAGCTCAAAAAACTCTTAATAGCCAAACAGAATCAATGCCAGAGCCCAAGAAATCTTACACGCCCAAGCTGATAGAACCTCCACCACTTTCCTTTCTCTTACTGTGCTCCATTTCCAATCTAGTTCCACATTCCTTGCTATTTCATAAACACTCCAAGCATGTTCAAAGCTTTACTTTTCTTTCAGATAATCACTTTATCTGGCAGCCACTTTTATCAAGTCTTCGCTCAACTGTGGTTTTCCTTGACATATTTAAAATTGCAATCCTCCACTCTCATCACTCACTACATCCTTTATGTTTTCCATAGTACTCTGCATCCTCTAACAAACACTATCATTTATTTATTTCATTTGTTTTGCTTCCTTCCCCAGATGGAAGATTCTTGAGAGCAGAAGTTTCTCTATTTCCCCCTCTCTTTATCCCAGAGTGGTGCCTGGCATAGAACAGGCAGTATTTATTCAATGACTAATACTCGGTGCTACACCTTATATTCTGGTTTCATGCAGAGACATATTTCCCCACAAACCTATGAGTTGCTTAAGGGGATGGAAGGGTGGCCTTTCTATGACTCCCACTGTCCCCTCCAAGTGTCTATCTTACACAAGTGTACTTTCTTACACAACTGTAATATAGTAAGTGAATGATGGAAAGACTCTCTACCTCAGGACAAGAAACACGGTCATCCAGGAGAGCCCTGCTACTTTTTTTTTTTTTTTTTTTTGGTACCGGGGATCGAACTCATGACCTCGCGCTTGCCAGGCAGGCGCTTAAGCCACTGAGCTAAATCCCCGGCCCCCCTGCTACTTGTTTTAAAGGTAGAGGTAGTGGACATCACTGATGGCAGCTCCATGACCTCCCAAGTTAACCTACTGTCTTCTCCCAGTGTGAAGTACACTGAAGAGTTAACATCTGCAGGGACAAACTTCAATCCACAGGGACAAGAGTTGGTGGACACAGTGCTCCAGCTGCCCCAACCTCTGGGCCATGAAAGGATGGTAAGATGGTGCTGTGGCGTGTAAGTATGAGCTGGGGGGGTGGTAGAGCATTTGAACATTTAAGGAGCTATCATGAACTGACCTTTAGTCTGCAAGTGTCATTTATATCATTTCTTTTCAGCCTCCAGCAGTGCCTGGCATCTCGTAGGTGCTCAGTGGATGCTTGGAGAATGAATGAACAATGCCTTCCATGGTGGAAGCTGGCTCTGAAGCTGCTTCAAGGTGGACTTGTTCCCTGTTCTTAGCTGCTGAATGTTCTTGGGCTCTGGAAGTAGCAGGTTGTCTGTGCCCTCACTGAACTACAGACCCTCTGAGAACGTGAATTTAAAACCCATCAATCACAGCACTGGGGCTAGAAACCAGACCTCTAGCTCTGAGAGCCTGGTCTTTTTTCCACAGTAGCCCCTGAAAACATTCCAAAGAGGTAATTTTGGAGACTTGACGGGCATGAATGTTTTCAGATTCAATTTCAACAGACTGTTACCATTTAAGAAGGCCTGCCAAAAAGATAATGGAGATTAAAAAAAAAAAAGTGCTCTGTAAACTGTAAAGTGCTATCCAAAGGTTAGCTATCGGAGAGTCAATACCAAAGTCAACAAACCCCGGACTGGATATAGAGCCAGATTGCAGACTGGAGCTGCAGAAAGGCTGCTCATTCAAGGACCCTTTCTGAACAGGCAATCGAGAGAGGGTTTCCAGGCTCAAAGGAACACAATTGCCTGTGAAATGCCCTAACCCCACCACCTATTTCAGTACAGTACACATGCTGAATAGAATCAATGCTTACATTATGTATTTGGATTAAAACTGATTTTTCTGGGCTTTTCCAGTTTGCTTGCATTTTATGGGCCACACACTGCTCTTGCCACCTGCACCGCTGGGCATCAGACCGTCTCTCCAAGGTTTCAACTGTCTGGGTACATGTGTTTGGCTTCCACGTTAGTTTACATTCGTCCCAGCTGCATTAGAATTTAGATTCTGCACATAGCCTGGCTTTCAAACCCGCATTCTTTTGCCCTCACACTACCTCTTTGTCATCCAGCAACTGAATAAGCATTGTTCCTCTGGCTTGGCTCTCCAAAGGGGGCCCTGGTGAAGAATAAACTTCACATCTCCTGGCTTCCTGATCCTAGCACCCAACAGAAGGGCAGCAGTATTTGGTGACCTCCTGCATTAGGTTAACAATCTAAGTCTGGGCCTAGGCTGGATAATGAGCCTGTGAATAATGGGGAGCTGACTGTCAAAGCCTTATCGTGGGGAAGCTGAGAGGCGAGCTCCTTTGTCCTGCACCCTCCGCCCCTTCTCCCCAAGCATCTTTCCTTCATCTATCGAAACTAATGGGGCTTGTGTGACATTCATTCATTCCCCACAAGCCCTGGCTCAAGCGGCCGTGCACTGATTCAGTCTGGGATGTTTCTATGCTTAAAGGCTTGTAACACAGTGAAAGAAAGATAGTAGATAAACTGACAGAAAGCCTCTGTTCTGGGCTTGAAAAAAGGCTCCACTCTATTTTTCCACCGTAACAGAAGTCTTGAAAAGCACAAATTAAGGCTGCAGTAAAAGGGTGAAAGAACACTGGACACAACCCAGCCAACTTGATTTCCTCACAGCTTTCCCAAATAACGCAGTCCTGAGTAAGAGGCGGGCTCTGAGGAAGGGCACCTACTACTGCACGGCTGGAAAAACCAAGAGATGGGTTTTTTGCCTGTTTTTAATGGACCACTGATAAATTTTTTACTTGTCAAAAGCAACACCTGCCAGGAGAAAATTAGAAAATGGTCTTTTAAGATGTTGCTGACTTTTCAAAATATCCACCTAAGGGGTTGGGCTAGAATAATGCTGGGATTCAAAACACTCAGTCTAGATCACTACTTCATACAATCTAAAGATCAAATATGAAATATGCTTTCAAAAACCACTTACGGGGCCGGGGGTTTAGCTTAGTGGCTTAAGCGCCTGCCTGGCAAGAGTGAGGTTGTGAGTTCAATCCCCGGTACCAAAAAAAACAAAACAAAATAAAACAAAACAAAAAACGGAAGTTACGGAAGTTAAGAGTTGGTGGCTAGCGGAGCCCACGGATGAAGATCTCAGGTCACCATTGGTTGGAGGTTTATATATCTCTTACCCTTTTTGGATCAAATTTTCAGCGAGTTTAGAAGCTGTTGTATGTCGGGGATTTAGCTCCATGGCTTAAGTGCCAGTCCGGCAAACACACGGTCATGAATTCGACCCCTGGTACCAAAAAACCACAAAGTTGTGTATTTTTCTGTCCAGGTGAAGAGTTTCCTCAAGTACTTTCAACTCCACCACACACTGCTAAGACTTAGCCAGCTGAGGTGGAAGCTAAAGGTGGGACGGTAGGGGATGGTGGGGAAGCCAGGTAACTTCCCCTTGCCTGAACAACACATCACTGAAGGCAAGAACGAGGCTGGTTTCAGGCTTGGTAAAGGAAAAGCAAACTTCTTTATTGTACACAGTACAGAATATAACGCAGCTTGGCAGGATGCATACAGCCCTGCGCAGAAGGGAGTTATTTAAAATCAACCGGCAGGTTAAAGCCTTTCTGCACTGTAGAGTTTCCACACTCTGGAAAAGAAGCAAATGAATCAACCCCCAAAAAAACTCGGAAAGAAAACAAGAACCATCTGGGAGGTGCAAGTCCAATGGGAATGCAACGGTGATGCCTCCATCCTATGTGGGTGAGCACAGGCCTCATAGTTACAGCAAGGGAGGGGGCAGCTCAGACTACAGATTATTTTCAGACTTGCTAAACCAGCATAAATTCATCAAAAAAACAAAACAACGAAACTAAACAAAAAAACCCCAAACCAGTCTAAGTAAAGAAAGGAAAACAAATCTATACAGCATTTACAACAAATAAATCTTCTAGCCAGCTGGGGGTAAAATATGCATCTATGTATACAGACTATGTGTAGATTAGAAAGCTATAAATATGGTTTAGGAAAGTCCTTTGATTAGAATACAACGCTAATTAAGACCCAAGCAACAGGTGCGACACTTCTGTGGGCTAATGAGCTTCCCGTAGAGGAAAACCTCAGGTTTTTCAGAGCTGTGAGACACACTCCATGTCCTTGTGAACTTCTTCACCAACGCACTGCTGGTTGTTCGGGGGACCATGGGGCACTGTCACAGAGCAGCATCTCACATGAGGACAGCACGGTCATCCTTTACGTGCTGAGCATGCTGCGGGGCACACAGGGCCCATGCCAACACGAGCAGGCAGCAAGGTACTAGCGCTTTCTAGCGACTTCTCTACTTTGAGCTCAACTCGCACGTCACTTTAGCTTGGCTGTTTTAAACTTCACCCATATGATACAGCAATCAGAAGAAACTTGAAGGAAAAAAAAAAAGTGGCAGGAAACCAGAATGTAGCACTGTCTTACCTGACAATGTCACGGGTTAAATCTCAAACCCCACTGAATTGTTATGCAGGGTTTAAAGTCCAAGATGTAAAGAACAACGTAAATGAACTGAGGAAATGGCAGTTGCCATCAGTCGGGCCCAAGGAAGCAGCCCTGGGGTTCCTGTCAGGTGAGCAGGATCTGAATGGACATGACATGTAATATGTACATCTGCCTCCCAGGGGACGTGTTAGTGAGCATGGTGCGCTGTATGCATAGCATCATCCAAGCTGTGTCCAGGCTGCCCTGCACACTTCGAAAATTTACAACTTGGGCGTGAATGTTCCGTCGGGTTGACTGGGGCACAGGGCACAAGGCAGGCAGCAAAGCGGGCTTTTGCACGGCCGAGGGGGAGCCCCAGCAAAGCCCCTCTCAAGCTGCAGCGTCATAGGAAGTCAGCACGGCCCTGCCTAAGGGACACAGTGCAGTTACCAAAAGGTTTGTTTTTGTTTTTTTTTTTTTGCTTTAAATACCAAAACTACAAAAATCAGTTTATAAACTGTTTTTTTTTTTCCAAAACAACCACCAAGACAAAACAATCCCCACCCCCGCCCTGAATCAAAGCAAAAACAAAATACTGTCAAAAGTGTTAATTGCCCTTCTAAGATGAAAGCCAACCACCTTCAGCCAGGTGACTAGGCAGGGAGAGGGGGCTTGCTCTATTTTGGTGAACACATGGCCGGAAGATTCCAGATTCCCAAGAGAAGTTATGGTTTATGACTGGAGAACCACGGAGAGGGTAACAGCTGTCCTGTGTCCACCTTTCCTGGACCAAAGGGGAGCGTCCAGAGTGAGCTGCAAGAGCTCTGCAAATCTCAGAATGGATCTGTTCGGGGCCTCCCCAATGAAGCCTAACTCCTCTGCTATATGGGCTTGTGACCTTTTTCAATAAACTGTGCAAACCGGAGCCCTTCTGAGTTACAGACATTTAGTTGTTCGCGATCAATGCAGATTGTCACACGCTCGGTCCCGTTTTGCGGGTACGAACCTGAACAAGGTATTGCTTTGCATACATTGTCCACGGTGGCAAGGAGGCTCCATTCCCATCTCTTCCAGAAAACTTATCAGAATCACCACTTCTGGGTGACTTTTTTTTTTGCCCCTCCCTGTTCCCACACCCAGCCAAGGTATCTGTGTGTGTAAGGGTGTCAGTCCAGAGCTGGCTCGGGTTCTCAGATAATACTCGAAGGGCAAGCTTTAGGAACAGCCAAGAACACAAACAAAACCACTGCCCTCGTTTGCTGAATGGGAACTGCTAGCTCTAGGGTTTGGCTGCTCAGCCACTTGGAAACTTAGTAAGCAAAGCCTTCGGCGTAGGGGAGGCTGCCGCAGCGATCCACATCCAGGAGATAAGCGGGGCTGTCGTCGAAGTGGGTCAGGGGCAGGGTGTCCTCCTCGCTGAGGGGGCATTCGGACTCCGCCTTCAGGAACGGGCGCTGATTATCCGGGAAGGCCATGGAGAAAAGCGCATCTGGGTCGCAGACGAATTTGTAAACGTATCGCTCCCCGGCCACCTGTGAGAGAGAACACCCCTTATAAGGCCCGGCTAGAACGAGGGGGGCAAGGGGAAAAAAAAGGTATTTTTAAGTCACCAGCATCTCAGGGAAACCCAAAACCACAGGAGTTCATGAGTAGCTGATTATCCAAATGAGTCATATTTGAGGAACTTAGGACCTATTACCTGCCAGCAACTTGGTTGATACCACAGCTCAGCAGTTGGAAGAGATAAGTGTTTGAATTTCAAATTTCTATCAGAGAGGCCCTTCCAGAAGAAAATCTTCACTTTCTGTCTTATACTATAGACAGTGTAAAAAGCATAGGAAGCACGGTTCTGCTGAGCCTGGGGGACCTGGGGTCCCCAGATCTGAGGCCTGAGTGGTATTATGCGGAAGCCAGACCACATTTTGAATCACCTCCAAGGCTGACAGTTTTCTTGGGGGTGGATTTGTTACTTTGAAGGGTTAGGAATCTGATGAAGGAGCTTGTATGGAAATTTTAAGTCTGTTCCAAAGCCAAGGAGAAATGCTTTTGGATCTACCTGCAGTTTTAAATTACGTATTGCGTGGTTCTGCTACCCCAAAGGAATCAGTAACTGCCTTTATGGGGATTCAATGCATGGTGTATTATTAGAACCAGGGGTCTTGATCATTCAAGGGCTTCATTATGTTATCAGACCAGCCATCTAGGTTGACGGGCTGCCCATTCTCTGCTGCTGTTTGTTAACAGAGCAGAAGGGTACACAATCCTGAAAATTAGCAGTCTCTGTCAGATAAATGCCCAAGGGCAGGGAAAGGCAGGGGCGATTCTGATAAACATTTTAGACTAAAATAGTTGAATTACTGAGTTTAAATCTGTCTTTCCATCGTTTTGCTGTGACTCTCAAATCTCTTTTTAAATTCAGTATGTATAGCTTTGCTTCCAAATCTTGGTTTTAAGAAGTCTGTTGCTGCAGTGGTGGTACGATTGCCCCAACAGGCTCACAGTGACACTTCTAGGTCTGATCACCAGAACACAGTGGAACCCCAACACCAGGAATCAGGACCAGGTGTAGGAAATAACTCACGGCTTCACCAAAGCAAGCCTTAAGGGAGCAGGAGGACACAACCAATCATCCCTACTTACTTTTCCAAGTCTAGTTTTACCTTAAACTCTAATTCCAAGTCAGTTTGGGGGAGGGGTACGGCAGGAGAAAATAGTAACAAAAACACTAACCCACAAGCCAAAAGCAACATGGCTTCCGGTCCTGGTTTAATAGATCGTGGGGCTTAACCATACGGACCTCAAATTTTCTGCTCCAAAAATTGAGGCTTTGGGCCATTCTTCCCCTATTGATAGTTATCATTTATCTTTTGAGTTAGTTCTCATTACTCTCAGATCATGTAGTAAATAAAATGATAATCTCTTACACTGGAATGGGGAGAACACTAAAAAATATATTATTACCCCGTGAGATTACGGCAGAGCTTATTAGCTCATATTTTCCTGCAAATAGAGGACCTACACACCTGTGACTTTCTTCAAAGCACAGGGATCTCAACCCACCCTTCCTGCAAGTCTTCCCATACACCCCTTGCCTATACTTCATTCTCAGAAATAAATTTCTCTTCTATGTCCTTCAGATACTTAGAAGCCAGTCATAGGACAAACTCAGGTGCATTTGCTCCAAATTCCTGTGTCTTGGTTACAGTCCCCCATTCGCTCAGGTTGGTTGGGTTCTGGAACTGGGAAACAGCAGTTTCTAAACTGATGCCTCCCTAAATGTAAGTTTTGACACAATGATACTAACATTTGAAAAGGAGGCTGGGGACTATGGAAAATGGTGAATGACTGCTAATGGGAATAGAATCTCTTTTGGGGGGAGTGATAAAGTATTCTAAAATTGATGGTGGTGATGGCTGCAACGGATTAAGGATGTTCGAACCGGTAAAGTCTCTGCCTGTACAGTCCAAAACCTAAAAAACTCCAAAAACTGGAATACTTCCTGGTCTCAAGCGTTTTGGATAAGGGATATTCATTCACACTGAACCATGGAGGCTGCCTACATGTGTGAATGCTACAATCTGGGAACTGCTCAGTATAAAATTTGAGGGCTAAGAAAGACCAAAGATTTGCTGCTCCCATCTTCTACTTAGCCATGAGATTTTAAGATTATGGTCCTTCATCATCTGTCCCAGTAAGGATTTGGAAATGGCCTGGCTTCCTCAAAGTATGCTTCATCTTCTGTTTTGCAAGGAGTAACCTGCTACTGGGTGACTAACTCAGCTGCCAATACAACCTTGGGTTTTTTACTTGAGTTCCATTTTCTATAGGTTTAAAAAAGAAGTCGGCTTTTTTCTCCTTCTTCTAACACTTTTGACGGTATCAAGCCAACGTATCTGGAAGTTGAGGTGTTTTAACAGCCAAAGACTTCAAGCTCTCAAGGGAATAGAATTTTAAAGTTGATTCCATCATGCTTTCTTTTATAGATAAAATCATTGGCCTGTTTCTGGACATTTTTGGAACCAGGACAAGTTTAAGTTAGCAGGGGTGGCCAATTTTCCTATGGTGTCTTTTATAAGCACCTTGCGGCTTGCACATACCCAAGGGCTTCATAGGTGCTCTTAACATCTCACTGGATTCAAAACCCTTTTCTACCACAGAATCATTTACGAAGCTAACATTTTCTCTTAGCCGTTATACCTGGTGCTGTGACAGAGCCCCTAGACATCTTTGAAAGCAAACACAGTGGTCTCAGTGTCCCTCGTAACGGCTCACCTTCTGCATGATGCCCTTTTCATAGTAATAACGCAGGGAACGGCTCAGCTTGTCATAGTTCATGGCTGGCCGGTTCTTCTGGATGCCCCAACGCCGAGCAACCTACAGGACAAGGAAAGCAAAGAGCAATGGAAACACAATTCTCTGGGCCTCCAGTTTCTCCCAGCCCCGAGAAGACCAGCTCTATAACCTGCCCACCTTGGCCAATGATCCATTTCTCCAGATCTAGAAGGGAAGGCATTTAAATCCTCTCAGGAGAAACACTGAATAAAGGTGATGACTTAGTTACAACTGCTAGGGGGTGAGATGTAGAGGCAGAAGAATCCTAGCACTTTAAGACTGCAGAGGGCTTGGCTAACATCCCAGAGGATGCAAGCGCTCTACTGTTTCTCAACGTATGAATTATTGACCAATACTCACAGACCATTAACATGTTGCTATTAAGTGCTATGGTTTCTGTAGCAGTCAATAAGAAATAATTAGAATGGTCATTCCTGAAACATTAGAAACACACTAGTGAGTTGCTAATGGGCCAGCAGAGCAAAAGTTCAATTCTAATAAGATTGGAGAGGGACTGTGAGATGTTTACTTATTGCAGCTCACGGACTAAGGGGGAATCGGATCATTTCAGCCTGCTGCCATCCAATCCGCTGCTCCCGGCAGACTTGCAGAATGGACATTAAGGCATATAGTGCCATTATCCACTTAATGAAAAATTAACAGGGCCTCCTGCACAGTTGTGAAATGCATTATACCCAGCCCAGTCCACCTGAGGCGCAGTGATGAGATGTAATTGGAGCTTTGGGCAAAGAAGCCTTAGGAAAGGAAAACTTCCTAGTGGGGTCTACCCAGTTGCCAGAGCAGCCATGCCAGTTCTGTTCTCAGTATTTCCACTTCCAAAATCCTACTCATGCGGATGTGTGTCGAGCCAGGAGAACAATGCTGAAGTACGAGTTTTCTCAGAGATCTTTAAAGCCAAATGTTGACTATGGAATAGTAAAGTAGAGCGAAAACAACACTGCACACAAAGCTCCTGGGAAGAAGGAAAGCTCTTCAATTCCAAATTCTAAAATGACCTTTGATAAATACCAGAAATGATCTGATAAGGAAGAAATGTGTCTGTCCTACTTATGCTACAAAATGTCAGTAGCCAGGACTCTCTCTGCCACCCTGTGAAAGCTGCTTCCATTCATTCCAGCGCTTCACACCCTTGTGGCACTGAGCTGCTCTGAAGCGTCCTGTCTTCTACATTGCACCCATTTGATTCCATCTTCAAAACAGTCATGCAGGCAAAATGAATCAAAAATGGCATCTTGGTTCAAGAGGACAAACATTTTCAACCAAGGGAAAGAGTGGTAAAGTCAGGGGTGGTGGCGTACACCTGTAATCCCAGCACTTGGGAGGCTGAGATAGGAGGATTGTTGCAAGTTCGAGACCAGCCTGGGCTATAAAGTGAGCTCAAGGCCAGCCTGAGAGCTGCACAGTGAGACCCCGTCCCAAAAGGACAAAAACAAAAACAAAAGCAGTGCTAAGAAGTGCACTCTGTGAAATCAGTCTAAGTAGGTCCTTCTGCCCTGTTCAACAGACTCTGAAAGTCATCTTTAACTGCTGTCTGCAGCAGGTGACGTGGGGAAAATTTCTGCGAAGCCTCGCCTCATCACTTTTCTCTGTTCTGGTGGTGGGAAACCATTCTGAATATTCTTCAGCTTCATTGCTGACCTCCCCTTGGTGTCGCTTACATATGCAATAGCTCACTGGAGGGGAGGTTTTTGTATAATGCACAGATTTCGGAGCAGCTCTGGTAGCCATAGTTACTGACTCATCCTCCTGGGACAGAGCCCTGTGATTCAGTGGCCCTCAGCACGCTGGCTCCTTCTATAGCAATGCACAATGTGGCACAGCTCCAGAGCAGCTGGAGATGAGGGCTGCCCCTCTTCTGTCGCATGGGGAGCAAGCAGGCCACAGCTATCAGCTCAGGTCTCTCTTTTGCACCTCCCATTAGTTACTTAGGGACCACACACCCTGAGGCTGAAAGAGTAAAAAAAAAAAAAAAAATCCACCTAGCTCCTCCTCCCCTCTCAGGAAAGAGCAGACAAGGCACAGGGAGCGGTTCTTTCTAACAGTCATCTTTTAAAACCTCCCATGGCATCACTTATCTGCCACATGTTCAACAAACAACCCTACCCCCCAAAATATTCATTAATGCAGATTCACAGTTAAAATGGCTCCAGATTAAAGCAGAGTCAGTCGTAATTGAGAGGGTGCTAAGCTGGATGACTATCAAAAGACATTTGATTAGGGGGCCTGCCAAAACGCAGTTCTAAAACCACAATTTCCATGCACAGTGTAATGGATATTATGGATAATTACCCAGAGTGCACTACTCAGCCACACAGCTGCCTACAATTACGTCCGCAACGGCTTCCTCCTCTGCTTCACCCTCTAAGCTCCCCATGACGACTTCTTACAGCTTCTCCCCAGGACACGGTATCTTCCCCCCAATTAGAAAGGACAGAGATACCCCCCCCCCATGGTTACACAGGAGCAGAGGAAAGAAGGAGTCAGCAAATGCTTCTGTGTGTCCTGGGGCCGAAGTGCACACTGGGAGCTCAGTGGGGTCTGGACCAGAACCCAACACCTGCAGCTTACAGCATGGTCGGGGGCTTCAAGGTGAAGGGGAGAACAATTCCTGAAGCAACACAGCTGCCCAATCAACGGAGAGAGGCTCAAGGCCGCTGCAGGCCACTCACGCATGTGACTCAGGGGGTTGGCATTTATGAGCATTCTGGATTAATATTAGTTTCTTTATTAAGAAAGCAGGGGCCCTTTGCCATCTGTTCATCATTTTCTTTACCACTGGTAGGAGAGCAGACGGAGACGATTCAATAACAGCTTTACAAAGGGTCATAACCAGGTTTACCTGCAGCTGGCCAGCCTGTGCTCAGGCCTCAGGCAGTGGCAATAAAGTAATAAAAGCTCCTGTTTGTGAAACAAGATAAATCAATAAGTGCTGCCCACTTTCCAAAAGCCTCCAAGGTGACGCATGTCCCTCCAGCTTCAGAGAAGCTAGGCCACGTTACCAGGAACGCGGCCAGGGGAAGGACCGCCCCAATGAAGGGCAGGGTCTCCAGGAGGGCTACAAGATGGGAATGTGGTCTGTTTCCACGGAACTCGGCCAGAAGGAGAACTCTTAGGGAAACCCAGCAGTCCTGACAGCTCTGGCTTTGCAGGGACACTGAACCTCCCCTTACAAGCTGTTTACAGGGCTAGAGGTTGACGTACAGCCACGGAGACGAACGAAGCCGGTGAACACACACATCTTTTACAGCTGCCTTCAAGGAAGCCTGCCTTATTCGTCAACGGATCAGGATTAGATTCCAAATCCGTACTCTCTTTTCCTTTTCCCATTTCAACTTTTAGGCCGCTTCCTTCTTTTACACCAAGTGCCAGGCTGTTAGCTCCCGCTGTGCCGAGCCATCGCACTGGTGTGCTCAAGGCAGCCCTGGAGTCAGTGAGGATGTGAAACTGCAGTTCTTGCTCAAATGCTTTCCAAGAGTCTTGTTTCCATTTCCTTTTTACCCAATCCCTTTTGCTCTGCTGAGTTAACTCACGCCTAGGTTCACACCACCAAGAGCAACATAGAGCAGTTCGGAGAGGCAGTTACTCCTTTTCCATTTATAATTTCTTTATACATCCCAAATCAAATCAAAATTAAAATCTGCGCCTTTGGACTAGGGTTCCATGGACAGCCTGATGTAATTTACTTTGTTACATGATATTATTCGTGAGATGCAGGGATTCCATGCTGTGCTTTCTCCAATGAAGAAACAGCACAGGGTTTTAGCCTCTCTGTCAACAGCTTGGAGCAAAAAGACAGTAGTGAGTTTACTTGTCTATTAACAAAATAATGGAGTGATGCTACGCAACACACTTTAATTAAAAAAAAAAAATCAAAGTTCCAGCTAGGTGTGGTGGTGCACCCCTAGAATTCCAGCACTCCGGGGAGGGTGAGTCAGGAAGACTACCAAGTTTAAGTTCAGCCCAGCCAAATTAGTGAGACCCTGTCTCAAAATCAAAAATGGGCTGGGGATACAGCTCAGTGCTAAGGCCCCTGGGTAAGGGGCAGTGTGTGTGTGTGTGTGTGTGTGTGTGTGTGTGTGTGTGTGTATATATAAAACCTAAAAAAATCCATCCTAAAAAGGATTAAACTTTTTAATCCTAAAAAGCTCTTTTAAAATCCATCCATCTCTGATCATTTTCTTTCTCCAGGTTACAGCCACTTGAAATATGCAGGGTGTTAATTCCATTACTGAAATCTCATACTCTTTTTAAGTTTACACAGCTTCAGATTTGGACCCTCATGCACGAGATTTGAAACCAAAACAAGTCTGTGTGATTCAAACACTTGAAAAAAGTTTCCAAGAGGAAGAACACATCCTATTTGGATTTATGTCTTCATGGTTTCCACCCCCCAGGTTTTGGGGGACTCCTACAAATACTTCACAGATCCTACACTGGTGGAGTCTACTACCCAGGTAAACTGTCCTACGAACAGGAAGGAGACAGCCAAGCTCTCTTGCCAGTCCAGCAAGAGGATGAGAAGAGTGTATTTAATCATCAACAACCACAAATCATAAATCGCCTATGCCCAGTATGCAGTGCTTACCTCCTCTGGTTCTATCAGCTTGAACTCCATGCCTCGGCCTGTCCAGGCAATGAAGTGGGCATTGGCTGGGTCGTCAAGCAGGGTGACCAGGAACTGCCACAGCTGGAGTGAGCCTCGCCTCTGGTAAGGGGGTCCTTCCCGATACATAGTAGGCTCCTGCTTGATTTTGCCTGTTAGGGACAAAAATACAAGTGCTACATTTTTGCCCAGGGTTTCTTGGGCAATTTGGGCAAAAAAGGAGCCATTTCTACGAATTTAGTCATTAACTGGGTGAGACAGTCTGAGGGACTGTGACATCTCCAACCCTGTCTCTTTCTCTAGACAGGGTCTTGCTATGCAGTTCAGGCTGGCCTTGGGCTCACTTTGCAGCCCAGGCTGGTCTCGAACTTGCAACAATCCTCATGCCTCAGCCTCCCCAAGTGCTGGGATTATAGAAGTGGTGCCACCACCCCCGGTGAGACCAACCTGTCCCTTAGCACCACACCTCAGCTGGCTCTTTACCTTCCAGCCGCTCAGGTACAACGCAAGTGTCGTCAAAGTATAACCGGGGATCTTTTTCATAGGGAAAACCTGCAGGAGTTTAAAGAGAAAGACCACGTTGCTTAACAGATTCTCTCCGTTGCGCTGTAACTATGGACTGAAGGACTAAACTTTCAGGTCCCAAGCCCCACTGCTGTGTCTACGCCAGGCTGAATCTTTGGTGGCTCTGCAGGGACTCGGGCGCTGGCGCTCTGACATGCTCAGCTGAGCCTCGGCTGAAGCGGTATCGATTCCTGCTATCAGGGCAAAGGCTGCAGGAAGCGCTGAGTCACCCGCAGGTCTCTTGTGTCTCACTTACGGGGTCTGCATGGGTCAGTGCTGCTGTGACTAAGCCCTCAGATCTGAAAAGACACCTCATCTGTTTTGGTTTGCCCAGATGGATGGATTTATTTGACCTGGATGTAGTCCTGCCATTTTCCTTTTGGCAAATATTAATTTCAACCTTCCCTACAACCTGGTCCAACCTGGTCCCTGCATACTTTTGTCTAGTCAGGGACGCTTGGAGGGTAGAGAACATCGCCTATGTGAAGACAGACTGGGCCTAGAGAGAGTTGCAGGGCGCAGTATGCTTCGGAGCAAGCTGGAAACAAAATCACTAGGTACAGCAGAAGGAAGCCGGGAGACTTTCTAGCAATAAAGCGTATGCACTGCATGGACCCCAAAACTGAGTTCTCAAAAAGGCAAGTGACTGGTTCACCCAAGCATATCAAGGAAATGAAAGAAAGGGAGTGAGATACAGGATTAAAAAGGTCAAGGGGAAAAACAGGCTGACCTTTGCCCACAGACCCTTCCTATACACTCAGTGCCAACCATGACATCTTGACACCTTGATAAGATCAGGGGTTCAAACCAAAGCCAGTGGGCAGCCAGGCATAATGGCATATGCTTATACTTCCAGTGCTTGGGAGGCTGAGGCAGGAGGATTGCAGCAAGTTTCAGGCCAGGCTGGGCTGCATGGTGAGTTCAAGGACAGCCTGAACTACAGTGAGACCCTGTCTCAAACAACAACAAAAACCACAAAACAAAAGGCAGCTGGCGGACCTCCAAAGGGGGATCCTTCTCCCTGTCTTGGAGGTCTTAGGACTGCAGTGTGTTATTTCTCTACACTGCAAACTTCGCAGGGGCTCCTGTCTGAAAAACGATGCCTCTCCGGGATTGGTTTGTAGTGCTTGACCCGGCTGGTTAGCACAGGTGTGTGTACGGGGTATGTGGTGTGACAGGGAGAAGAAAGGCCTCCCCAAAAATGAGCCTTTTTTAGAATTCAAGAGCGATTTGCTGTGACTTGAATAATCAATGGATAAAGCCATTGTAATGACGCACACCTGTAGTCCCAGCACTTGGGAGGCTGAGGCAGGAGGATCCTTGCGAGTTCAAGACCAGCCTGGGCTACAAAGTGAGTCCAAGGCCAGCCTGAATTGCATAGAGAAACCCTGTCTCAAAAAAAACAACAACAAACAAAAAACCCATTAATAAATAATGGACAAAGCAGTCAAGGCATGAGTCCACTATTTTCTATTTCTTCACAACCAACCCACATCAAGGAGCTCCTTGGTAGAACCAACATCATTTAAAGAGGCACAGGCCTGGAAAAAAACTGGCCAGACTTGGAGGAAACTGAGATTGCTTTGAGGTTTTGTTTTATTCATTTTTGTTTCTTTAGCCCCAGGCATGATTTCTCTGTTGCTTCACTACATCAAATGGAGTTTATTTTATTGGCATTTATGTATCACTGAATATTGAGGACAGGCATCACGCTAGAGTGGGGTAGGGCAGTGAAGAGAATACAGACTTGGTATGTGTTCTCAGAGTGCTTCCGCCTCAGTTGTTGGGGGAGAAAGACACGAGGACTGAAAGAAAGAAGGGAGCCACAGAACAGTGTGGACGTTAAAGACTGCAGGCCCAGGGCTAGCCGGGTGGAACCAATTAACTGCCAGATCTTGAATAAATGAATCCCTCTGTGCCCCAGTTTCCTCATCAGGGAATGCGGGGAAGAGAGTAATTCCTGCCTTACAGGGCTGTTACGAGAATTTAATGAGTTAATAATCCACATTTTGTTCCATCGATCACTATCTTTACTACAGAGCACCAAGAATAGCTGCTGGAACGTCAGTGCGTAATAAATGATAGTTAAAAAAAAACACATAGCCATTGCACATTGTGATAAGTACTATTAAGAAATTAACTGGGTAGTGTGAGAGCTTCAGTTTACATCTTATGTCATGGAGGCTCAAGTCTGAGGATAAGAACCATAGCCTGAGGATCTCGAGGACCCATGGCACCTTGCCCGTAAGAAGAACTCAAAAAATATCTCAACACGTGAGAGACCGGCAAAAGATTTAAGAAAACATTTCTAAGACATTTGGTGACTCCTGATAAATTTACACTTCGTTAAGAAGACATCATCCTTTATGTACCATGCTTTAATCTTGGCTACCAGGAAGCTATGTATTTCTGGACCCTCGTATGCACTTTGACGTTCCAGGGAGGTTTAAGTGGTCGCATTATGAAGTCACTATAAGGGAACTTCTTCCAAATGTATGGACTTGTCAAGCTTGCCATGCTACTTGGAGAACTTTTTCTCCTCTAAGGTAAATATATAATGCACATAGACATAATATTATATGAAATGTTGGATGCTATACAAACAAACACACACAACCCCCACAAATCTAGATTAAATTCTGGGGTGGGTTTGCAAAAACTCATTAGCTCAAGACCTATAAGGAGTAGCGTTTTAGTACATTTTGTGGTTTCCAGTGATTGTCACACGTGATCCCCTAAAACATCTGGGAGATGCTACTGGTTTAAGTGAAACTTAAATCAGCTGAACGTGCAGTTATTTCAGTTGTGGCCACAGCCTTTTAATTGCTCAGATAAAGGTGGCAGGAAGGAAGAACCTAAGTGGAAATGAAAGAAGCAAGACACTATGCGAGGATTCCAAGTGAGCACGAGGCAGGCTGGCTATCTGCACAATCACTGATGCCAATCAGAAACACTTGTTTCGCTAACTGTGGGCATCTGAGGTCAATCCCATATGTAAAGCGTAGAAAAACCACGTTGGGGTAACTTAGAACCATTAAAAATGCTGGTCTTTTTGGAAATAACTTCTTTGAAGTACGTGTGTGTGGGTCAGGTGAAGGGAGGGGTGTGGACACACAATAACCAGATAGCCGGATGCCTTACTAAAAATGCTTTCTTGAAGGGGATGTGGGTGGGCACACAGACACCCTGCCCCAAACTGTGTGCTGAAGCTGAGAATCGCTACTCTGCAGCTATCAAACTTGAAGGGACGTCAGCAACCCCGGCAGGACTTGGGATGTGGTCTCAAGGGAGGCCCATCAAGTCCCAGGGGAAGCTGATGCCCCTGGTTTGGGGAATCACACTGCTCTGGATATTTTTTTTAGTATTTGACAGAAAACAAGAGGGGAATCTATTCTAAGAAAACAAAACACAAAACCCCAAACCTTTCCTGTATCGGTTATTGGAAGGACAGACCTTCAAGTCAGAGCTCTGGCCCTGAAGTGTAAACTTTGGTCCTGAGTCTACCTCTCAAAGCCTTTCACACCCCCAGACTTCATTTCAGTCCCCCCAACCAAACAGCGGCCTCTCCACCACGTGAAGGACTGATTTGCCACTGTCACCCATTGGTGCAGGAGCTGTTCAGTCAATGCTCCGAGTGCAGCTCCATCCGACAGCTTAATTATCTTCCCCCTCCAACAAGAGCACCCTCCTCCTCCTCCGGAGTCCCACAAAATGACTGCGCTAAAGAAGCTTAAATCTTCAAAATCTGTGAGGATGCACTAAAAACAAATGACAAAACGGCAGGGGTGGGGTGGGGGTCACAAAAACTGGCTGCAAGTGCCTGACAAATGTCACTTCCCTTTAAGCCAGAAGTCTCACCATCAAGAACTAGTGGGGGAGGGGGAGGGTTTAAGTAAAAAGATTTAGCTACAGAAACATCCACTTCAGACTATTTTGTGAATAATCGAGAAAGAGCTGCCTTTTCAGCAAGAGGTGAGCAGCAAAATGCAAATGCACACCCATGCAGTCCAGCCCTCTGCAGCTCTAAGGAAGAATCTCGGGAATGCTGGGTGCTACAGCAGTGACACTGGCTGTACAAAGAAGGGAGACGAAGAATGTGACACTCTCTCAGAGCTCCCATGATACCTCCCTAGCCACATGACCCAGAGCAAATCTTTTTTTTTTTTTTTTTTTTTAAGTCTTGACATGTAGTTTAGGCTGATTCTCCTGCCTCAGCCTCCATGGTACTGGGATTATAGGCATATGCCACCAAGAGCAACCTCAAGCAAAATTTTAAACTTGTCTGAGCCCCAATTTCCTCAGTACTCTATGGGACTAAGAAATATTTTGGGTTTGAAACATGTTAAGCATTGACTGAGAATTAATGACTATATGACTACTGCTAAGAACAGACTATAAAATAAGAAATCCTAGGTATGATCTGCATGCATAAAAGGAACAGAAGACTCCATGGCAAGTTAATGATTATCTCTGGACACTAACATTTAATTGTCTTTTTTCCTGTATTTTTTTGTTTGGTTTGGTTTTGGTTTTTGGGGGTACAGGCTCTTGCTTTTTAGTCCAAGCTGGCCTAGAACTCATGATGATCCATCCTTCTACTTCAGTCTCCTGAGTGCAATCTGTATTTTCTGAATTCCATGTAACCAACATTTATTGCTTGGGGCAAGCTACAAAGGTTGTTTTTTGGAAAACAACACTACTCTAAAGCAAGCTCCTCCAGGGAACAGTGATTCTGACCACTTGCTGGAGCTTTCACCCAGCAGAATATCCACGCATCTTATTCACTCTGAGATTGACCCCAATTAGGTCCGTGCTAACAAAGGTAAAGTCACAGGCTCAACCTGCCCGCTGCTCTTCCTTCTTATTACAGGGAGATTATCCCAGAGCCTTGCAGAATTAGTTGATCCCGCAGGGATTGGCCCTGAGAATCCGAACAGACAACACAGCCTTGACATACAACCAGCATTTTTATGTGCCAATAAATGTCAGGACAGACGGTAAGTCAGGTTTGTGGGTAAATTGCTTTGTATTTGCTCTCCTATTTCTCTTTTAAAGCAGCTTTAAATTCACCCTGTAAGGAACATTTTTTCTGGTGACCTTTCACAGTGTTTTGTACACGACATAGCTCTACATAGTACCACTGATTCCCTTCACTCCCGCTTCCCTGCCCGTAACCCCAAGCAGCGCCCATCAGATTTCCCTTCCGTGGGAACAGTGGCAACTCAGCAAAGAGTAGTGACCAGGAAGAGCTACCCACCCAAACCAAGGAGAAGCTAGAAACACATCCTTCCTAAGATATCCTTGCGTGTGTATGTCCTATAACTATCCTCACTGACACAATTCCTAAATTCCATTTTAGCTGATATATCTAGAAATGTAGAGATCAAGTACGTTCCCTTTTTATTCCCATAGTCCTATGTGACAAGTTAGGGTCATCACTGTTAAACACAACTGTACCCTCAGTCTTCAGAAGCAGGTCTCAAACTCTGCAAGCAAGAGAATTGCTGATTTTGGTCAATTAGCTCTCATCATCAGCTAAGGAGAGTCTCATCTATGATCTCGAATTTGAGCCTGGAAACAGCAATCTTGTACTTGAATGTTTCCCCTTGTTTGTTGTTTGAAGCAGAGTCACGCTATGCAGTTCACACAGCACTCCTTCTGCCTCAGCCTCCTTCCTGTGTGCTGGGATTACAGGGATGCACTCATACAGCTGGCTTACGTGTTTATTTTTTAAAAAGCAAGCTCCTTACCTTCATGGCTGCTGGAGAAATATCCCCCTCTCATGTAGGATGACTGGCAGTTAGGCACTTCTGAAACAGAAGCACAGATACACACACTTATGTCAAGTTTCAGCAGAAGCAGCACACAGGATCAACACATCAGTAATAACGGCCTGTATCTTCTCTAGCTCCAAGACCAAGACTTCTGGCCTTGCGTAGAAAAGAGAAACAATGAAGCTTCTCCCTTAAAATTCACTAATGGTAGAAACTAACTAATGCCAAATCTGGCAAGAGAGCTAATGGTATAACAAGCAATTGGCTTTTAAAAGGTCCAGCTTGGCCTCCTGGGCTTTAGGGCAGGGAGGGAGGATTGCTTTAAACTTTTCTCAGTTTTGCCTCATTGTACTGCAGATATTTACATTTAATTCTCTCTCTCTCTCATTCTGAGACAGCGTCTCGCTATGCAGTTCAGGCTGCCCTTGAATTCACTTTGTAGACCGGGCTGGCCTCAAACTTGCAGCAATCCTCCTGCCTCGGTGCACACGCGCACACCCAGCGGGTCACATCCAATTCTGCTACAAGGGGTATTCTTACATCAAAGAGATTAGCCAATCTGAAGTTGCAAAGCCAGGACAAGAACTGGCAGGGGCTGGGAATGCAGTCTGGCAAGCACATTTTTACCATGTCGGGCTCGTTACCCTGAAACTGAACTATATTCAGGTGATTATCTTCTTCATATCGTTTGGCATCACCAAGTTCACGAGAGGAGTGCGGACTGGGGAGATGTCACCCCGGTGTATGACACAGGTCAAAGAATTACAAGCACACGTTGTAACTCCAGGCCTCTGGGAGGCTGAGGCAGGATTGCAAGTTTAAGCACAGCCTGGGGAACTTAATGAGATTCTGTCTCAAATAACAACAACAGCAAGAGGTATGGGGAGGTGGGAAAATTACATATATGGTAACATTTGTTGAGTATCTTGGGGGAGGGGTTGCACAGGGGACAGGTTAAAATGTCAACCCCAAAGGGAAGAATGTTGCTAAACATGGCTACTTCCAAGAAAAATGCCTCAAAGCCTTCAAGAGGAATGCTAGTGGGCATTTTTACAAGTGACCACCACCTGACTCATTTTTCTGTCATAAAGCAATAGAGGTTTTGGCTCTGCCTACCTCCCCAGCCTTTCACATACCATTTCTGTCTCAAATGGAGCATTCCATGTGTTATCTATCTCTACATCCCATAGCGTCTACAAAAGGCCAGTAGCGTTCATATCCACCAACCTTCCCCAGGGTCTTAAGAAAAAGTACCAAGAGAAAGCTCAAGAATCTATCAACTACTCTCAACTTCCTTTAACACTAATTCCAAGAAGAGTGAAGAAAGTTTAGTTATTTCTGGAAAGAGAAACAAAGAGGAGGAAACAGTTTCCAAATGTGCAAGCTGCAAAATTCTAATTCTCCTTTCCTCTAATGCTCCCGTTTAACATGCATGGCCTACAAGATATGTAGGCAAGGGCTGGGGAAACAGCTTAGTGGCATAAGTGCCTGCCTGGCAAGACAAGGTCCTGAGTTCAATTCCTGGTACAAGAAAATAAATACACAAGCAATGCCAGGTGTGGTGGCACCTGTAATCCTAGCACTTGGGAGGCTGAGGCAGGAGGAACGTTGTGAGTTCAAGACCAGCCTGGGTACAAAGTGAGCTCAAGGCCAGCCTGAATTGCATGGTAAGAGCCTGTCTCAAAAAGACGAAGATTCCTAGGCAATGAGTGAGTTACATGGGTAGGGAGATTAGGCAGCTTCAACTTATTGACATGAAGTTCCTAGGCCAAAAAACGGGCGCCCTCGCAAGTGACTCCACTCCTGGTGTCTAGCAGTAGCTGCTGAGGGACCCCAGGACCTTCCCAGCTGTGATCACTGTAATACATCAGTGAACCATGAAGTGACCGACACGAGAGACTTCTTTCACAGGGTACCTCTCACCCCATATACCTATGAAATGCCAAGGGTTTTCTCTGAACCCCATTCACTTCAAGAACAGAAAGAATTCTGTGCTACACATGGACTCTTGAAGACACGCTGGGAGATGAATGGGTCTGCCATATTCAAAAGCAAAACCATGAAACTAGGACAGGACGAATGGAGGGAAATGGTGTTCCCTGTGTCCGGTGAACATAAGGCTAATAGGTCTGAACAAAGGACACCGTTTCAGACCGCTGTCGGTTCTACTTTGTGTTCAATTACACATGAACAAGTCTGCTGTACAACTGCTGAGTTCATTTAGGGCAATTCTTTCATTGTTGGCGCAGTGTTAGGGCTCAAACCAAAGACCTCCCCCTCCACCACTGGCCCGCATTTCCAGATCTTGAGTGCCATCTTTATAAAACTGTGCCCCAAAGCCTTGCAGACAGAGGACAGTGATGATAAATACCACAGCAAAGAAGGGAATGGCACGGTTTTATGCTAACCTGAATCGACGCAGTAATCTCGGGGCTCCTGCTTGATTCCCATTGGTGACTGGAACCCATGCGCTGGGGGACCCGGCATTCCAGGGACCCCGTGTTCGTAGAGCGGGTCGTGGTATTCTTGTTTGAATCCCTGAGGGGGAGGGGGCGCTGCAGGGACAATCGGTTCCGACATCTGCCGGTGGTAACTTGGGCGATTATCCCCGGGTACTCCCGACTGCGGAGGGAAGGGGTGGCAGGGTTCAGACAGTTGTCTCTGGAATCTGAAAGGAGGAAGAAAGTGTTTAAGGCATGACTGAGCACCCGGGACTGGAAATTCAGATTTACAAATTTATTTGCAAAGTACTCATTAATGCTTACTTTTTGACATTTTATCCTGGACCAGAAATTAAGAGGCAATACAAAACAAAACAAAAACAAAAACAAACAAAACACCCCTATGATGCACAATATAATAACTTTGTTTATCTGACACACAGTCTAACAGATGTGTATCTGAATATATAAGACCTAGTATTTGCAACTGGCAACTAACATATATTTATTTTTTCCTTAGTTCATTCATTTTTTCACCTGTAGACAGAATGAAAATTTAGAGTGCAAATTAACCAGTCAGAAAATACATTCTCTAAAAATCTCACTCAGAATAAATAAATAAATAAATAAATAAATAAAATCTCACCCAGTAGCAATCAAAAACTTCAAAGTTCAAGGAATGATCAGTAAACTTGTAGGCCATAAGAAAAAGATGTAAGAAAATATTTACAGCTTTCAAACTACTGATTTACTGAAAATTATTCTATGAAAGCCCACACCTTTCCAATCGATTTGACAAAATGACGTCTAAGCTTTATTTAAAAGATAAAATACTTTTTGAAAATAATGAATTACTAGCTATGACACACACTATAAAACTGTAATATCTAAAACAGTAATACAAGTAATGAAAAATCAATTGGCAGATCAAAGGAACTCAACAGAAAGTCAAAAAACGGTGAGGTCTGTTCCAAAATTTACAATTTATTATTATTATCATTATTATTATTATTATTATTATTATTATTATTTTTTGGTACCAAGGATCGAACTCATGACCTTACACTTGCCAGGCAGGCACTTAAGCCACTGAGGTAAATCCCCGGCCCCAAAATTTACAATTTAAGTTAGCATTTCAAATTAGGGACAAAAAGAAATAAGACTTTTATACCACATTTCAAACTAGGTTTCCCATGGATAAAAGACTGATGTCAAATTGAAACCGTAATACAAAAGTAAATATATTTGAGAACATAAATAATTTTAGAGGAAAACTTTCTCTACGCAGCACACTAACAGCAGAAACCATTAAGAAAAACACAGACAGGCCTCACTGTGAATTTCTACAGGACAAAAAGGGCCTACCAGAATCAAAACCAAAACAGAAACATCAAACCAAAAAAACCCATTTGCACTAAGACAAAACAAAACTGAAAGTACAACTGGGGAAAAAGTCTCTAACAATATTAACATTGTTGACTGGACACAGTCTTAGAAAAAATAAGACTAAAATCTCAGTAGGAAAAAAGTGAGTAAAGAGAATGAATAGGAAAATCATTAAAGAAGAAATGTTAATAGCCATAAACAAATAGTTCAACTTCAGCAGTAATCAAAAAGTACCAAGTAAGTATGGACAGCGGTTTTGAAGAAAACAAGAAACATTATTATGGTAGCATTGTTGACTTCCTATTATTTTGTTTTGAAGTCCTGTAATACTTTCATTGTTCTGATTAGCTTTATTTTCTTTAAAAAAAAAATGTACAAAGTAAAAAGAGAATTATTTTTTCCTCTTAAATTGGAGGATGACCAGGCAGCTAATAATACTGTGCCTGGCACACAGACAGCTAGAGTCTTAGATGATGAGAGTGAGCTATGAAGATGATCACCGACTTGAATGTCTAACAGTGAAACTGGTTATACACACTGTGATATCACCACTTCAAGACTATAGGAATCCTTAAATATAAGGTAATACGCAAATATAAATATATATGTATTTCCAGAACCACTACATAATATTTATTTTATTTTATTTTATTTTATTTTATTTTATTTTATTTTATTTTGTGAGACAGGGTCTCACTGTGTAATTCTGGCTGGCCCTGAACTCACTATTTTGCCTAGGCTAGCCTCAAACTCATGGTAATCATCCTGCCTTAGCTTCTCAAGTGCTGGGATTACAGGCATGCACCACATCTGGCTATGGAAATGTATTTTTGGGGGCTGGGATTTAGCTCAGTGGCATACATGCCTGCCTGGCAAGTGCGAGGTCATGAGTTCAATCACTGATATCAAATTTATACATTAAGGCAGGTTGCTAAACAGCATCAAAAAAAAAATTTTTTTTTTTTTTTGATACCGGGGATTGAACTCACAACCTTGCACTTGCCAGGTAGGCACTTAAGCCACTGAGCTAAATCCCCGGCCCCAAAATTTTGCAAAAATAAAAATAATTATTGCAGTCATGAAATCACGGAAAAATTTACACTTAAATGTTAATATGTTTTATCTTTGGGGTAGGTGTGACTTTGGGTGACTTTCCCTTTTTCGGATCATTTATGGTTTGATACTAAATATGAATTACTTTTGTAACAAGAAAATGAGAGACCTTTATTGGTTTTTCATCAATGATTATCCCTAAAACCCTTTAGTTGGCAGAGAAATCTAGAGGTGCACTAACGGTTCCTCCCTGTCAGTGGGCAGTGTAGAAGAGAAAGCCCGAGACCCTCAGGAGACGCCACCCCTAGGTTTTATTTCCTCTGTGACAGGGGGATGTGTTATCCTTCCAATGCTCCTGGAATGGTGAGATACAACTGCATTTATAAAGATGGCTTTTGCGACACACCTGATCTTTGACAGACTGGAATAAAACTTCTGGAAGGTGTGTGGAGAGCTCAGTGACTCTCAATCTACACGGATGCACAAGGCACTACTAACCTGTGTGTATAAAAGAAAGCATTTGTGATTTTCTTGGGGGTAGAAAGCAGGAACCAGAGATCAAAGAAAAAGAAAAAAATTTCTAACAGCTAATTCCAGGGTTGTTTTTTGCAGTACTGAGGATTGAACCCAGGGTCTTTGCAACTGAGCTACATCCCCCAGGGCTATTTATTCCTATATTTATTCCTTCCACAGGGTCTTGTTAAATTGCTCAGGCTGGGCCTCAACTTGTAATACTCCTGCTTCAGCCTCCCAGAATGCTGGGATTAATTACAGGTGTGTGCCATCAGGCCTGGCTGAGTTTTTATTTTTTACTATTATTTTTGGTGGTGCAGACTGAACCCATTGCTAAGCACAGGCTCTAGCAGTGAGCTATTCCTCCAGCCCCTTGAGTTTGAAAAAAAATCAACAATATAATCTTCCTAATCTTGTAACTGTAGTCTTACTCTCTTTTAGTCCGTATCCTATTAATAGCTTTAATCAAATCATTTGACTTAGATTTCAATCAATCTGTGGCAACAGGTGGTCCATAGATTTTTAGAACATCAAGTTTCAAAATCTTCAACTGCAGAGATCTGGGTACAGATAAAATGCTGCTCAGATCGGGGTGCGGCAATGCCTGACATGTTCCTGTGAAAGCCTGTACTAACCCCACTGCAAGCTGCATCAAGACAGCATCTTAAGAGCACGGACCCGGAGCAGTGTTACATACACTAACACCTGAATCTGCCTGGCCCACACCCTCGACATGCATCAGCGACCCAAGCTTCTACCAACGCTGAGAAGCTTTTCCGGAGGTGCTAGGTGAGCTTCGGCAGAATACACCATCAGGAACTTGAATTCAAGGTTGCTGTTATTTAAGGAAACCCTTCAAGGGTCTCTGCAGAAGTGTAAATCTGCAACTCGGGTTTAGGCTTGACATTTAGAATACAGGCGCCTACAGCATGCTGCGAACCTGAAGGGGATTCTTTCAGAAAAGAGACAGGAGGCCTTCTTGGGATTTAGATTTACTTCTAAGCACCCAAGATTTATGCTACTTAGGAAGAACAGTGACAAGGGTCCCTGCCTTGCATTTTCTGTCCCCTTCCTCCTCTGCCACCACCTCAAGGTGACCTCCACAAATCCTCTGACAGCTCCGGTGTGGCTTGTCCCACCGAGCTCTGTCACCAGAGCTTCCATGGCTCACAGGCCCCAGCCCCACTTCCGCTCTGTGCTCATCGACTCACCCCCCAGAGAATAAAAGGCTAGAGTCGGCCAGGGATGCCACCCTCTTGCTCGAGGGACTTCCCAACAGGGGCAGCCGGCCAGCCACCTCTCCTTCACCGGGCACACGCTGAGGACAGCCGAAGCTGATGGACTCTGCGGCTAGGATCAGTCAGTAATGGTTACATTCTGAGGCTAGCAGAGGGGATCTCAGGGGTGACTCATAAAACTAACATGCTTGGAAAGGAGGTTCAGTGCATGCTGCCATAATCGTTCTTATCTGCAGCTTAATAAAGTAATTCAGTTCTTGTCCTCAAAATACATCCTGTGAACCCAATGAGGTGGACCTTCACCTGAACCCCCTTCCCCTCTCTGCGGTCCCTAAGGCACCCGAGAATGTGTTGTCCACTTCCAACAGTGACTGAGGAAGGCGACAGTCATTCTGAGGGGAACACAGCTCGGCTCCGTCAACCTCTTCTCCACCCCACCCTCGCATGACCCTAACAGAGCTTGAGTGTCATGAACTTATGTGTGGGGAGCAAAGGGAGAGATGGGACTCCCAAGACCTTTTTGGTGCCCGTTTATTTAAAGCAAGTTATTGATTTATTTGTCAGATTTAGATAGCACCTCTCCTCCTAAGAGCTCACCCACGCCACCAACATTTGGTTTACGTTATGAAGACCGTTAGATGCTTTCTCTGCATTTCCTTTTTGGTTTCTGCTGCCAACATACTGAGTAAACAGAATGCTTGATGGAAAGAGGAAAAAAAAAAAGGAGCAAAGTGCAGATTTGACGAAGGCTCCAACGTGGCTAAGGCTGCCAGGTGGATTAGTGATGGCTCGGAGGCCAGCGTTCAGATACTTGGCAAAATCTGCTAAGAACCAACCCCTGGCACTTTCAGCTAAGAGAAGATGATGGGAAACAGAGAAGTGGCATAGAGAGGCTTTGGCTGTGAGGTCAAACACAGCCCAGCCTGCAATCCAATCCCCGCCACTTGCTAGCTGTGTGACCTTGGTTGGGTGAGTTTTGTAACTAGTGTGAGCCTCCAGTTTCTTCACCAATAAAATAAGAATTTGTCTCAGTGGTCTGTTGCAAACATTACAGAGATAATACAGGGAGGCCAGCTGTGGTGGTGAACGCTTGTAATCTCGACACTTGAGAGGCTGAGACAGGAGGATCGCTGCAAGTTACAAACAAATGCTGGGGGTAGCAACAAATGCTTGTAATCCCAGCACCCTGACAGGCATGAGTTCAAGTCCAGGTTGAGTATCTTATCTAAAAATAAATAAACAAACAAACAAGAGCTAGGGATACAGCTGAGGAAAAGGGTCCTGGGCTTCATCTCCAGCACGGGGTGGGGGAGGGGGAGGGGGAATAGTGCATGGAACACAGCCCAGTGTAGGATGCAGCAGTTATTCAATGCATATGACAGTCAGCTGCCCTATATTTCCTCCACAAACCCCGAGCTAAAATCAGAAGCTACACACACAAAAAAGAAGACTTTAATCAAATTGAGAGCTCACTAGTTGTCTAAATATTCATTTTTTTTTTGTTTGTTTAACTATGGGTGGCAATGTGTCACCTAACTCCACATTGACATTTATTTTTCCTATCATACAGTCATGAGCTGGGCACTGTCCCTTTCTAAAAGCAGATCAAGGAACTCAGAAACAACAACTCCCAGGCCTCCCTCTCCCCCAGGCCGGTGGACACTGCCGAGACTCAGACTGGCCTGGCTCCACTGTGATCAAACACAGAGAGATAAAGAGCAAAACTCGTCCATGCCAAGCCTCGATGGCTGTTTAACTTCTCAAGATCACATCTGCGGGGAGGAAGGTGCTGGACACAGGACACGTCCCTGGGACATTAGATGGCGGGAGTGTTAGCTGTCCATACATAACATGAATCAGTCTGATGATGAAAAGACTAAGAATACAGAGAACTCTCAAAAACATAATGACGTGAATGAAATTTCTGAGTTTGTGATATCTGTACCATTTCACAAAGATGCTTTAAGCACAGCTCACAGATAATAAGTGATGCCTAAAAAGTAAAACTGTCCTAAGAGCTAACATTTCCTAAACACCTTCTCTATCCCAATGTGATTTTATTTAACATACAGTGATTTTATGTGACCTATTATCCTTTCCTTTCAAATGGAGAAATCAAAGTCCACCCAAGTTCTGTATCTGCCTGACAGTAACAGAACTGGGATTTGACGCTCGGTCTGTTAGTCTGTCCAATTCCAGAGCCAAAGACATATACTTTTTCTACAATTATTTCCATATCCGTTGTTAAAAACTGTTAATGATATTCAAATAAAAAATCATAGTAGTTCAGGCCAACTAGAAAAATCTCCTATGTTTAGAAATTAAGACATAGTTATAAAGAACTCTCTAGGATCAAAAGAAATGATACAAAAAGACATGGAACTGAATTTTAAAAATACCACAAATCAGACCTGAGTAAGGGGATCAAATAATGGACGCTCAAACCCGGATACTTTGGAGAGTAGGAGGGAAAACTACCAGTAGCTATTTCTAGGCATGTACTACAAGTGAACAGGAAATCTTTGATGTATGGGCATCTCGACCGTAAGAAATTTTATTTAGATATATGCCCAGGCTATAAAGAAAATGAGTTAAAATGTAATGAGCTAATCATCCAATCAAAGAACTGAGAAAAACAAAATAAACTCCAGGAAAATGGAAAGAATAAAATGTTTAGTGGGAGCAGCTATCAATGAATTAGAAAAATCCCCAGTAGAATAAGCAAAGCCAAAATTGATTTGTCGAAAAGAAAAGTGTCAGCTAAGTCTAAAATAGACCCACATAAGCATCGAAAATGAAAGAGACAACTACTAACATTACAGAGAATTTGCAGAGATTGCAAACAACTTTCCTATTAATTTTAAAGCACACAATAAATAGGAAAAATTCCTGAAAAGTTACTTTATTTTTAAATGTAGTCAATTAAGTAGAAATCTAGGGTAAAACTGTACAAGGCCGAGATACTGGCCTACTAAACTAAAAATCTTCCTACAAGGAATATGTCAGTCCAAATAGTTTTACTGGTAAGTTTATTTATTTATTTATTTGTCTTTTTGAGACAGGGTCTTGTTATGCAGTCAAGCTAGTCTTGAGCTCACTTTGTGGCCCAGGCTGGTCTCAAACTTGTAACAATCCTCCTGCCTCAGCCTCCTGAGTGCTGGGATTACAGTCATGCGCCACCATGCTCAGTTTATTGGTAAATTCTTTAAAAAAAAATACAAAGTATTCCAATTTCACATGAAATATTCTAACACTGGAAAGAAAAGGATCTTCTCTATTACCTGATGAGCATAATAACCTCTATGCTAAAATCTAGAAAGGACAGCGATGAATGATAATTTACTCTTAATCATAAATACCGACACAGAAATCCTACATATGTAATAGAAAATCAACTTGAGCAATGCACAAAAGGTAATGCCTAACAAACCAGCTGAGTGTGTCACAAGAATGCAAGGTTGGTTTTGTATACATCAGGGAAACACGCCACGTTATGAAAGGAAAACAGTCATTGGTTCATCTCAATGGCTGATACATTTCAATACTGCTTCCTTCATGTTAAAGAACTTTTAGAACTAGAACTAAAACCAAAACTCTTTTGGCTTCATAAAACTTCGTAAGAACCCTGCAGTAAATAAACATGGTACAATACTGAAAAACAGCCCTCTAAAGATTTAGAACAACAAAAGATCCCCCCGAAACAAAACCACCTTCCATTCCAACCATGAGAAGTGTATTACTCCCCGTCAAGGAAGGTTCCATTAGGCAGGGGTTTTTGAACATACAAACTAGATCCCAGGCCACATTATACATGTGACTCATTAAGCCCTTTCCTATTTATTTATTTGTTAAAGACCAGGTCTTGCTGTGCAGTTCGGGCTGGCCTTGGGCTCACTTTCTAGCCCAGGCTGGTCTTGGATTTGCAACGATCCTGCTGCCTCAGCCTCCCGAGTGCCGGGATTACAGGCAGGAGCCATCATGCTTGGTGCTCTTTTCTTTCTAAAAAAAAACTACAGCATCTGATAGGCAAAATGTTAGGGACGGGCTTTCAGAGAGGAAGCAGAAACAAGGGCAAGACCTGAATGTATTACATGACTTAATTTAGCATCTTTAAGGAATGAGTAGTTTCAGTTAAATCAAAATTCCAGCTAAGTTAGCTCACGCTGTAAGCTTTCATTCAGCCCTTTGCCCACAACCACCAAGGGAGAGGACTTTGGCCAGTAGCATAGGTGACTTCTTTTTAAGGAGGTAGTGAACATAACTGACCTCTTGATAACTTGGGCACTGCATTCTGACCACTGATGCTGGCTTTGTGGCCTGCTTCAGACACTAAGGCCCTATCCAGAACCAGAAGACTCCCCCACCCCACCACGGCAAGACTTTCTGTCTCTTCCTGGGTTTTCACTTCTTGATGTCAAGCGTAGGACACAGCAGCAAGTTTCAGAATCCTCAGATGACACATTTCCTCAGTGGGGCCTCTTCAGCTGAACTGTGAGGTTTTCCTGAGTTCAAGATGTTATGAGATATGGAACAATGAAAGACTAACATACACGGGGCCAGCACGATGGCTGCCACCGAGAAACATCTGCTACGTCCCTCTGCTGCTTGGCACATGTGACCAAGGTAGACAGCCAGATGACAAGCCTGGTGAGGCAGGGCAGGCTGAAGCAAAAGCCGCCCTCCTCCTCCTCCTCCTCCTCCTCCTCCTCCTTCTCCTCCTCCTCCTCCTCCTACGAGCAGCTGGTCAGTCTTTCTGGATAAAGGGAACGCATCTGAGCACGCCAGCTTTACATGCTTAACCCTCCTCACAGGGACAAAAATCACTGGGTTATAAAGCACAGTTTTTTCAAGCGCAGTATTTATCATCTAAAAATAAACTGCGTTTTGAAGGGTTTCATAGGAAGATTATCTAAACCATTAAGAGTATGTTTGGACTAGATTATATGCACTTTAAAGCATGCCTCTACTAACAAATTACAATCACTATCAATAAAAATATATTGGGATCAATTAAGATGTGGTTAATTGTAGTCAAAGGAAGGGTCTAAAATCCTAACTTTTATCCTCAAAAAGCTTATTCTACTCAACTGAATAGATAAGGCATATACTGTGAGTGAGACAAAAATGGTTACATGGGTTTAGACTCAGTCATGTGAGACCTCAGCAGGATTGCGTATACTGATAAAAGTCTGGTAGTTTAAGTGATGGATGAAGTTCAAGGTTGAAACGTTCATCAAGGTCACTAACTCAACATTTAATACGAATCAGGGGAGGTCAGCAGGTCAAAGAATCCGAAGCAAAGCAAGCGTGGTAAGTGTAAGTTAGTGTCTGTATTTGAATGCAGGACCCGTGTTTGCTATTTGGAGGTCCTACAGCTGTGGCTCCAATGCCTGATTTCTTATCTGTAACATGGTGTTTTTTATTATCTTGGTCACAAGTGCTGTTAGAAGGTCCAAGGAGGACTATGTTTATTTTACCCTGAAAAATACTGCAATCTGTATTAGGGAGTGAGTTTTGAAGTAATATTTCTTCCCATTTTAATAGAAAGTTAGGAGCAAAGGCTTAAACCTATAGTTACTACTAGCAAAAGTAACCTGTTCCACTTTGGGGCAGGAACAGAAGCTATTAAATGTGTGGCTATCAAGCTTGTTATTATACTTGACAGTAATTATTTTTGTAAAACCAAACCAGAAAATGTTAATGTCTTATTTTCTGTGTGGTATCTAGGATCTACAAACAAGGCCACTGCCATGGTTTTGATGCATTTTACATTACACAATTATCTCATGGATAGACACCTTTAGACAAGGGCAATTCTAACTGAGTACACTAGAGTAATTTTTAGTTTGAAAAAAATGTAGGCTGCGAGCCGGGCATGGTAGCACATACTTGTAATCCCAGCATACTTGGGAGGCTGAGGCAGGAGGATTGTTGAGTTTGAGACCAGCCTGGGCTACCAAGGAAGCTCAAGGCCAGCCTGAACTGCACAGTGACCCTGTCTCAAAAAGACCAAAAAAAAACTAGGCTGAATTAAGCAGAGAGCTTGATGGTTATTTTGCAAAGGGTGACATCTGACCCAGTCCCTGCAATTTAGCTCTGGAGTAGAGAAAGAGTCTGCATTTTGTTCCCTATCTCCCCATTCTCCGGGCTTCCTGTGCACCCCCAGCTTTGAGATCGCAGTGCTCTACTACAGAGATCTGAGTGCCTCAGTTCGGTTTTTACTGTTTTGATTCAGGAGCTGAGAGCATACTTCACCCTTCACTCCCGTTCTCTCAAGGCTCTCTGCATCACCGCAGTGTCTTTGGTTTTAGAACCGTATTTGCCTCAAGCAAAGTGTTGGAGGAGGTGATTCCACAGTGGACAGGTGGAATCATCCAGAAAAACAGACCTGCATTCTGATCCCTGCCCACTTCCCTTTGGATACCTGAGGGCAGAGGGTCATAAATCTCAGGAATCCGAACCTTCTCCTCAGGTAGCCTGGAGACAAGAAGACTCCCTGTCTGTGGCTGAGGTTACCTCCTCGGGCCAGCACTGCTGGAGGATAGAAACTTCCAGGGAATCAAGGCAGTTTTCCCCCAGCTCAGTTAACTGTGCACATAGCCTACTATGTAAGCTTGCCGACGAGAAAACCAAGGGTTCTGAGGGACATATTAGGAAAACAGATGTAACACGAAGTAGTCATTTTCCTCTACCCAAGGTAAAACAAACACAAAATTTGCAATTATTTCAAATACTGAATATGTACATCATCTCCCCCCCCAATTAATAACCCCTGCTGAATGCGGCTTAAAACACAACCCCCAAAAATTACTGAAATAAAAATGGATCTAGACCAGCGGTCATGAACTGAAAGGCCTACGGGGTCATTTCCCCCAGTGAGGTTTTGTTTAGCCTGAAAAATGTTGATGTTTTTAATTTGAATTAGTTGCCAACTTAAAAAAAAATCCTGTACTTTTTACATAAAAACCCGAACTGCTTCATTCTCTTGAAAAAAGAACAAAGCTGTTAAAATAGAAGGTAACAACTGCGAAGAGCTTGGTGGCAGCTGTCTCTTTCAGCTGAGTCCTAGTGGCAACAGAGACCCACACCCCAGCCAGGCCTACCCGGCCCATACAGGGCTATGGGTGTTTCTGCTGCTTGGCTGAATGGAAGGGAGTAAACACCAACCAGCCAGTATCACAGCAAAGCGGAGGAGGTTTAGCACCACAATGCTGTTTGCATTTCATCTAGAAATAAGGTAAGTGACCTCCAGGTAAACACTGATAGCACCTGGGTTGGCCCAGGCCCTGGAAAGATGACACTCCTACTTGCTTCTCCCTTCTCCATGCTGACCCAAAGCAGAGCAACACAGAAGTGAAACGCAGTAGTCACCATCCTGCAGCCCTTGACTGTATCACTGACAGCTGCTGCCTCATCACTGCAGTCTTGAAATAAAAGTCAAGCCCTAGAGCATCCTGCAGAAAGAAGGACCCCAAGCATCCAAAACCCTGTGACAGCACCCAGGGGATGCACTTAGGAGGCTGGAAGTTAAGAGGTCACGTTTGCCGAGTATAGGGCAGGTTAACTCCCCCCGACCCCCAATGAAGCACTCTGGACAAACTACCTCTGATGCTTCAGGTTCAGGAATGTAAAAGGATCTGCAGATTTCTATCTCAAAAGTCAATCATTGTAACTGAGGTCCTTAACTAAAGTACTGCTGAAATGTGTTAATCAGATGAAAAGTAATGTCTATCTTCCCCAACATTGTAAGTAAAATGGTAATAAAATAATTATGGGCAGCATAAATCAAAGTTCAACTCTTGCAGGCATCATCCAGTGGAGGAACTGGAGACCTCCCCTCTTTGAGGGCTCAATAGATTGCACATCCCAAACAAACCCTCCTTTCCCTAGCTCTGGGGGCAGAGGGAGGACCAATCTCTCCCTACAGGTTCATAATGACCCTGTAACATCTATAAATCATCTGGAGTTGGTGAGGAGCAGCGTGGTACACACATAGGTCACGTCCTCGTTAGTCTTACCTCACAAGATGCCTCCGTGGATCGAGAGCTTTATAGGTACCTGGAGGTGCTGCTCCCTCCCACAGAGGAAAGGAGTCTTGAGGGACAAAGTTAATTAAGAAAGCCCAGGGAAGGGCGGCACCCACCTCTGTTCCGATGGATACTGGTTTTCAGGCATCATCTTTGGCATCTGCAGGGGCTGATGTGGTGGTCGAGGGACTGCAAAGGTTTGTGGCTGTGGTCCAGGTTCTGGAAGCGGATGAGGTGTGGGGGCAGGGCCCACAGCTTGGACTGGGCCAGTTCCTGGGGCAGGGGCATGCGCTGAGGAGGGCAGAGTTGCTTGAGGTGGGGGAAACAAGGAATTCTGATGAGTGGGTGACAGAGGTGTGGTAGGAGGGGTTAATGGCTTGAACCCAGAAGGAGGCTTCCTATCATAGGCACTGTAAACAGAAAAAAAAGAGAAGAAACCATTAAACTGCGTGGCCATCAGCAGGGTTACCAGGTCCAGCAGAACACTAGTTTGCGGCCCATTGGTGCCAGGAAATGGTAGCATTAACATAGTTAAACTGCAGCCCCGAGGGAATATTTGTACCTCTGAAAAGTGACAAACACACTGCGTCACAGGGACTTGTTTAACACTTCTAGTGATTTTTCTCAAAGATAATTTTAGCTGCTGCTTCCGGTTTCCTTTTTTCCCTCCTTCTAAAAGAATTCTGTGGCAGCCTGTGGAGGGGTGGAGGGGTGAAGGATGCCTGAGGCACTCTCTGGTCCCCTCTCCTGAAGTATTCCAGGGTTCCCAGGAATTAGTTAGAATTTTCCTGGAAGGTAAACTTCTGGTGTAACCTCCCTAGCATTAACCACTCTGCTCCTCTGCCTCGGGGCGACCTGTGTTTACCTTCCACAGCAAAGAATGATTTTAAAATTAAAGATTCATTCTCTGGGCCTGGATATTCTTAAGTAAAGGGCACAAAGCATGGGGTTTTTTGTACACTCCGATTGGAAGATTACATCCTTGCTGCTTAAAGTTCACATTAACATATGACAGACAGGAAGAAGTGTGTGTGTGTGTGTACCTGCCTCAAAACCACAGATTAAATATCCCAGGATTCCATGCCCTTTCCCTGAGGAAGGCTCAGTATTCCATGAACTTATTAGTTCCCTCTGCAAAGCCACCCCGCTTGAACAGGTTTGTTTGCCTTTTGTGTCCAGTACAGTGGCCCCCAAAGGAGTGGGCTCCACGGAGAGGGTGACATCGTGGGGACAGCAGGGCACAGTTCACGCTCCACAGTCTGCTGCTGGCTAACACCTGAACCGCTCGGCTGGGGTCTGGGGGGACCCCTTCCGGCCCGGCCCACTCACCAGTAGTTGTAGAGGCACTTTTCTCCATAGTTAGCACCGAGGGGCTGCTCGTGGCTGCAGGACGACAGCTCAGAGGAGGGGCTGTGCAGCTCCCGCTTGATCTTGGTGGGAGGGGGGGCATGAAGCACCACTGCGAGGAGGAGAGGGATGGGGGGACATCAGAGGACGGCTGACTACCGGGGTGCACAAGTCAGCCTTCCTTAACTACCTGATTGTTCCTGAACTCAAGTCATACCTCAGGGAAAGCAAAACACACAGTGCAGCCTTCCATGGGGGGCCAATGAAAACCTCTTAGAATCAGACAGCGTCACTTGGCGCTGCTCATTAGCCCAACCCCTCACCCCCATTTCTTTGGTCATGGCTTCCTTCCCAGAAGCTCGAAACTAAAATAACAGTAATAATAACAATACAATTTAGATAGATATATAGATGGGACTTCAAGAAAATGTAGGTAGTGGTAGAATGCCAAGCATTGTAGACATGAGGAACTATTTCCAAAAAGGACAAAACAGCCAAAAATGGGCTGGCAGATATTATCTATAATCTTATCAAAGGGTTGAAACCAGTGTGGCAAATCACTTCTTGTTCAGCGGTGTTATTTATCCATTAAATATGAAATTAAAAAAAACACTTCCAACTAACTCTACATTTGAGCTCCAAATAAGTAAGAAATATTCAACTTCAAGGACATTACAAAACATTTTAAAAAGCAAACAGATCAATCCCACTGGCTGCAAAAGGCCAATGGTGCCCACGGTGTCTGCTCTCAGCCTGTGGTAGTGAGCAAAGCTGGGTTTCCACAGCCAGCCCTTTCACGGAGGGCACCAGCCACAATTTGAAAGGAGCTGGTCCACTTAAACTCGTGTCGCAGTTTTAGTTTTATTCCAATGTACCGGCAGGCGGAGAGACCCCCTTCAGAGGTGCTTGCGTGATGTGGGGTTAATGTTCTACTGAGAATGACTTAAAGTATCCTAGAGTCGGTGGTTATAAAACAAGCCATCTTTAGGGCATCTTTCTCAGACATTTCCTTTTTCTTCTGTTTTTCTGCCCTGTTGTTACCTAAAGCAGCATGAACACATGACCAGATGATGCTCCCTGGTCCCCAGAACCATCAGCCAAATAAACTTATTATATTCTATAAATTTTTCAGTCTGCGGCACTCTGTTATAGCACCAGAAAATGGACTAAAGCAGTGTTGATGAAAGTGCTTGGAGAGGTTACTTTGTTTGGAAGCCAGCTACATATTCCATGTTTGATTCTGAGAGGGCAAAGAATTTTTCAAGTCAAGGTGACTTACATTTGGTGGCCAAAAAAGCCCCCAAGGAACAAAAGGCTAGGTGTGTCTCTTCAGAAAGGGCCCTTTTCTCAAAGCAGGATGACTCCCCGCAGGGAGGCTGCATGGTAAGGATTGTTCTTCCTTCTGCTTATGAGGCTGAATGGTTACTATCTTTTTTTTTTTTTTTTTTTTTTTTTTGCGGTACCAGGAATCAAACTCATGACCTTGTGCTTGCCAGGCAGGCACTTATGCCACTGAGCTAAATCCCCAGCCCTGAATGGTTACTATCTGTGCAGCACCTCGGAGGGCAGGGAAGACAAGTTACCCTTCTGTGCAGCCGCTTTCCACTGTATCAAAGGTCTCATTAAATAGCTAACTATGGTCAGTGCCCTGGTGACCCATTAAGATCTGGTCTGACTCACTGTTTACACCCAAAACACTTTCAAGGAGTGGTCACCTGAAGTAGAAATAGGTGCATGGTCACCCCTTTTCCATCTGATAAGGCTGAACAATCTCCACAGTGAACTGGTTTTTTCCTGTGTCTCCTAAATCCCAGGCTCTGGGATCATCATAAACACATGGGATGGACGAACTGTCACTGAAGACAGGGTTACCAAGCTGGCTCCTGCCAGCAACTGAGTGGAAAGGACTGGTTTTCCTAATTCCTTTCTTACATAATGCCAACTGCTTTTCCAGAATACATGAAGCAAGTTGAGAGCTAGCAGATTATATTTAGATGTCTAATATTAGAGTGCCTCATGGTTTTCCCCCCTCCATGGTGACATCATGGCAGCCAACATTCAATTGTTAGTGAATGTTTTCAGATATTCAGATACAGAAAGCAGCTACAATTGTTTGACCGTTGTTCAGAAATGAGAAAGGCCGAGCCATAGTACTGGGAGAAAGCCATTCCTGCAACGCGGGGGACATTCTCTGCGTGGCCCTTGGTCAGTCATTGCCTTACGCTCACCAATTTTCTGCTGCAAAAGTTCTGACAAAATAATAAGGAAACAGAATGATGTATACTAACGGTATAAACACATAACCAAGATAAACCATATACACAAGAGCTTCACGTCCTTCAAGAGCTGACTTTATCTAAAAGTAATCACTATAATGACTGCTCTAAGTCTAGAAAGGAGATAATGATGGTACCATGCAATTTTATCATTTCAGCTTTTAGAAACGTGTTGATGTTTACTTTACCATTATTAATATACAAGTTGCTAGTTCTGCCTAAAACTAGCGTACTAACCCCGCTGCCCCGAAAGAAAAATTTCATAATGATTTCGATGTCAGAAACAGCGCATCACTATTTCAAAATGGAATCTAAAGTGCCAGCAAATTCTGGTACCTTTATTTATTCAAATCAGGACAAAGCTCTCAGCATGCATCACACAACCCAGGCTTTCAGTTATGTAGTATCTTCTTAGATCTGAGACCTGATGTTTGACATAATAATGGTATGTTCAACAAGTACTGGATGTATGAAGACTGAGTGGATTATATTTCCAACTGGGTTTTTTTTTTGTCTTTTTGACACAGAGTCTCACTATCCAATTGAGGCTGGCCTTGAGCTCACTTTGTAGCCCAGGCTCGTCTCAAACTTGCAACGATCCGCCTGCCTCAGCCTCTCAAGTACTGGGATTACAGACATGCACCACCATGTCTGGCTCCAAATGGCTCCTAACCTTGAAGGTAGAAACCTCACCCACCCTATAAGGCTAGGCACAATGGTAGTCATAAACAGTACTTTCCCCATGCATCGACCAATTTAAAGAGGAAAAAAAGGAACATGGTAGGAACAAGAACAGAAAAGCTTCACTGATCTACCCTGAGAGCCATTACAGGGGCACTAGAAGGAAGAGGCTGAGCACCCCAAAAGTCTGCTGTACTGCAGGACATGGGAAGGACCCTATCTATGCTTAGTGTCAGCCAGGCAGAGTGGTGTATGTAAAGCAGGAACTCAGGGGCTCACGGAAGGCTCCTGGCTTCCAGTCTGTTTCCTCATTTGTAAAATGAGGTATGCGATGCTGCCTGAGAAATAAAGAAAATGGCACAGCACCTTGCAGATGGTGCTATGATGTTGCATAATTATACCCCGTGCTTTCAAAAATAGAGAACCTTTGCACAGCCAACTTACAGAATGATGACAGAGGCCTAGGACTGTTAAGAGATGGCAGTGAATTGGAACTGAAAAGGGATCAGGAACTCTTGAGGAAGCTTGAAAAGAAATGCTCAAAATGTTGATTATTGGGCTGATAAACATCTCTAATTAGAATCTTTGCATTTAAGCTCAGAGTTATAGAGGTTGGGACCCTGACAATAGTTCCCAATGACGATAGGCCACCTTCTTTGTCATAAAGATTTTCTTTTCCTTTCTCAACACACACACACACACACACACACACACACACACACACACACGTCAGAGATGGTGGTGAGGGGGAGTGTGTTTTTTAAACTTTTCATTCCCGGAGGAACAAACCCATGGTCTCCCATGTGCCTGCTGAGCTAAATCTCCAGCTCCTCGGAGTGTCTTCTATGACCAAGTGATCTCAAGGTGCTGGGGATACAATGGTAAGCAACAGACAAGGTCCTTTCTTCGTTGCATGCATAATTCTTCAGTGACAAATTTGATGTTTTCGCGTCTTCTCATAAAGCAGTTAAGAGATACACTGAAGCCTCAGCATTAATTCAAACCCTTACACTTAGGGCTAAGAACCCTGAGGCCCCAAGAAGTTGAAAAGTTGCCCAAGGAGCTGCTAGGGGAGGAGACAAGGACTCCCTGTAGCAATTTTCTACCACTCTGATAGAACAGGGAGAAGTCCCACTCTCCCACTTGGTACATTACAATTAGAAGACATAAACTCATTTCCAACTCAAAACAACAAAAATACCATACCAAAACCAGTTGATAGTTGGCCGTGGTGGTGCATGCCTGTATTTCCAGCACTCGGGAGGCTGAAGCAGGAGGATTATTACAAGTTCGAGACCAGCCTGGGTTACAAAGTGAGTTCAAGGCCAGCCTGAACTGCATAGTGAGAGACCCTATCTCAAAAGGCAAAAAACCCCAACAAAACAAAACAAAACAAAAAAACAAAAACAAAAACAGCTGAGAGTGCTCTGAAAGGAAGGCAAAGTGGATGAGAAGAACCACCACCTCTACAAAGGTGGTGATTCACTGCGTGCCAAGTTGCCCTTCCATACTGTTATGGTTTAAACATGAAGTGTCCCCCCAAAACTCACTGGGGATTGAGCCTCATAGATGAACCTAGCGGGGTGACTGGATCATAGGTCCTATAACCTCACCCGTCCACAGATGGGCTATTAGAAGGTATGGCCCAGCGGGGGAAAGAGGTGCTGGGAACCTCTGAGCGCGTGTACCTTGTCCCTAGCCCCTCCTGCCCTCTCCCGCTTGCGTCCCTCTGCTTCCTGGGGGCCATGAGGTGAGCAGTTGTCCTCCACCTTGCCCTTCCACCGTGATGCTTCTGCCTCAACACAGGCCTAAATGCAACGGGCTGAAAAATCAGGGGCCAAAATGGATCTTTCTTCCCTTAGCCCCTTCCCCCCGCCCATTTATTCTGTCACAGTGACAAAAAGCCAACACATACTTTATTCAGTCTCCCTAATCTCTCGGTGGAAGTCACCACCGTTTTCACTTACAGATGAGAAACGCAAAGCCCAAAGTGCTTTCCCCAGTCTCTCAGTGTGGGTGGCAGAGATTTTTACCCCAGCAGTTCTCAGTCATCCTTCCAGTGCTTCCCAGAGTGAATCACAGACAAAGACCGAATCAAAAGGGATTGAAGAAACAGGGAAAGAAGATGGAAAACAAGCCAGGTGACTGCAGGAATTTCTTTTTTGCCAGCTCACAAGGCTGTATTCTCGTGCGTACTCGGCACTCTCCATACTGGACCTCAGACACTTAAATCCACTCGAGATGTACATTTTCCTGTATCTTTAGGACACCAAGTTGTAGGGCCAGGGATTTAGCTCA